>CBVK0101373532.1:0-14930 GCA_900067695.1 Picea abies | reverse complement strand
TTGTGCACCTTATCAACCATGATAAGACAATAATGATTCATCTTTACATCAATCCAACAATGCATCATATAAAAATGAAACACATCAATCCATCTACATCTATGCATCATGTATAAATGACAACTCATTGATCCATCTTCATCTATGCATCATGTCAACATATGACTATGATTCATACTTCATCAATATACTATGATAAGACATACATCAAACCTTTGACCCTTAACATTATTCAATCATCCTTTGGCATCAACCAATTCCTTGACATCAATCAATCAATTGTCCTTGGGCATCAATCAATCCCTTGACATCAATTAATTAAACCTTTGGCATCAATGACAACATGATCCAACAATCTCCCCCTTTGGCATTGATGGAAATACAAACATTGATATCAACACTAATCATTGATGTCAACATGTAGACAAGGCATGCTCTACATCAATAGTCATCAATCACATTAATGTGACTATCTCTCCACATTAGTAATCATCAATCACATCAATGTGACTGTCTCTCCCCCCTTTGACATCAATGGCAAAGGATCATTGTTCTCCTGGGGCTGCTCCCCCTGCTTGAACTCTCCTTGGGGCTGCTCCCTCTGCCTGAATGCCTTTGATCTTCCTCTGAATAATCTCTCCCCTTTTTGAACAAGGGATATCACTCTAATGTAATGTTGAGGATACATCACTCAAACTCCTCCTATGACCATTGCTCCCCCTGGAACTATGCCTTTGTGCTCTTTCTTCAAATATAGTGCTCTTTCCTCCTAGAATCATGGGAAGAAGAATAACTCCCCCTATGGGTATGTCTCCCCCTATCTTCTCTGCAATATGAACAATATGCTACCACTGTAATAGCTTCTGCTGCAAATGCTACTGCTCAACCGGAACATAGAACAATATGCTCCTTGGATCTGTCCATGCATCAAAACTTGTGCCATACCAAACATCATGAAGCAAAAGATATGTTAATGAATGAACAAATACTTCATGTACCCAAACATGTGCCAATAGTGTACCAATCATATGCTTCTACCAATATGCCAACCATGTGCATCTACCAACATGCCAACCATGTGCATCAAACAACTGTCATATCACTCGTGATACCTCTTCACCATGAACCAAGTGCCATAATCATGAATCTCAATCAATTAAGTGTCTCAACTATATCATCCCATATGTCATGTACCAAAGTATCAAGTAATACCAATGGTGTACTTTTAGCCAAGTACTATCATAAAAAATATACCATATATGAGTGTACCAAACATGTACATCAATATGTATCACCATTTTTACCAAGCAAGCATATCAACCATGCACCAATACCACAACTAACTGAATCTTCATGCATGTATGCCAAATCCACCACAAAACATGTGCCAATCAACCTGCTAGTAGGTGCCTCTACCAATGTACTAGAAGTGTATAAATCATGCATCAACTATGGAGCTAGCCTCAATCCTCCATTCACTACAACAAATACTAAGCATCCAACAATACATGTACTAGTAGTGTGCTTCAATAGATCAATGACATCTCTAGCTAGCATCATCAAGATATATCACATAACCAAGGTGCCATAACTTCACTGTCATAACCAGCAATGTTCTTCAACAGAAGAATGCCTCAATCCATACTCATGGGTTAGTGCCATGCATCGAAGATAGCCTTTCATTTTATATCATCACATTACATAATCCAATATGTAATCATAAAAACCTGCAACAAACAATGTCACAACCTGCAACAAACTATGTCAGACCCTACAACATAGAGTTATACCATCACATCAAGTTGCAACCCATGTGCATAGCTTTTTTCCTTAGGCTTTACCACATATACGCGACCTGCTGCACAAACAGCTCGTGTATGTACACAACCTATTCAAGGTCAGCGTGCGTATGTAGGCGATTGTTACCACTGTCACCCGTGTATGCTTTAGTAGATGACATACTTGAGCTTCCCTTAAGGCTTACATTCTGCTCTGGTTGTTCAGTCTTCTTCACCCACTTATGAAGGTGTCCCTGCTTCTCAGAACTTGAGCTCTGAGCTGCCATATTTTCAAAGATGTCTCCCTTCATTACTTCATTCCTTCTTCTAATCATGCTATGTGAATTCCTCATCATGGACTTTCTTCTTGTGTTCCAGCAATCCTAGGATTTGTGGCCAAATCCACTATAGCTGTAGCATTTCATGCTGTGACAATGAACATCAATATGTCCTACTTGATCACATCTCCAACACCTTATGGTGTTATGAAATCTTTCGTTATCTCTCCTTGCATAAGATCTACATTCCAAAGCTTTGTGACCATATTCATTACATGAATAACATTGACCATGAAAAACACTTTGATACCTTTGCTTTGGTGTCCATCTTTGAGGTGTAAGGATGGCTTCTTGATGTCTTCCTTGCTTTATTCTTTTGAAACTTTCCTTCCATTGTGTGTATGGTTGACTTGCAACATTATCTTCATCCTTTGAGAGTGAGGGACTTACTTCATGCTTCTTTGAGGTACTTGCTTCAGCATGTGTAGCTTCTCCCTTGTATCCAAGACCCGATTTATCATTTGGTGATCTTTGACTTTCCAAGATCTCATTCAAGATTTGTGAGCTATTCAAGAATTTGTTTGACTTCTCTACTTTCTTTTTAAGATCAACAACTTCGGCTTCTAACTTATGACATGACTCTTCCTTTTCATTTACTTGATACTTCAATAGTTCTTCTACACTTTTGGCTTCTTCAATTTGGGTCTTGAGATGGACAATAATTTCAATACTTTTGCTAATCTCATCATCTACCTTCTTATCTTCTTTTTCTTTCTTTAGTCTTGTGATCTCTTCTTCCTTTTCTTCTAATTGAGTCTTATTACTGTCTTCTTGTTCTTTGAGCATTTCCTTTAACTTCAAGATGTGCCTTTGACTCTTCTTGAGAAACTTTTTAGTGTTATCCAAATAATAGCTATAGTCTATATAACAATGGTCATTGTTGTATTCATATAGACCCTCTTCAACTTTCTTTTGAAGTTCTGATAGTTCTTCTTCTATTCTTTCCATAGGATAACTACCATCAAACTATTTCTAGATTTTCTTCTTCACTTGCAGAGAAAAATTCAACATCATCACATTTTGAATTATTGCAATCAAGAGTCTTTGAGGATTCTCTACCTTTAATGATATTGATGGAGTGGTCTTTAATATTTTCCTTCTTGCTTTGATATGTCTCCTCTAGCTTTAGCCATAGATCCTTGGTGGAAGTGCATTGTCCCATGCTCTCTTTGATAGGGCTTGAGAGTCCACTAAGAATGGTATTGAGAGCCAATGCATCATTCTTCTTCCCTTCCCTTTGAGCTGCAAACTTTGACTTGTTCTTCAAAGAAACTGATCCACCAATGGTTGCCTTCCAAATACCCACTCCCATTTCCTTCAAATGCACTCTCATTTCTATTCTCCAAGTAGAATAGTTTTCCTCGTAAAGGATTGGAACTTCATCATCCATTTATGTGTCTATGGATCTCCTTCAAGCTTGTTAAGGCTTATAGTAAAGTCCTGCTCTGATAACAATTGTTGGACACACCGACTACACTAAGAGGGGGAGGGGGGGTGAACAGTGTAGAGCTCTTTTTCCCAAACTTCCCTTTCACAAAACTCATTAGTAAGCAATCACCATTTACTCATTACTTATTGTTGTCACTTATAATCAATTACATGTGAACATATATCAACAATATATCATCAACAAATCATCACCACAAGGAACACAAGATGTATGTACAATTTTCTTTTTATTACGGACTACAATCCTTGGGTTATCAGCAACAACTGAATAGAGTACAACTCTACAAGAGCACCAACTCTATAATGCAAGACTCGACTTACACCCTCAACACTAACTGAGATGAGGCAATAATCCTCAATAGATATCAATCTGTCAACAAGTATGCAACATGTTAGTAGTGTAGCATGTGTATGCACACGCCCTACCAGTAGTACAACTCGTGTATGTACGCGAACAGTATGTACTACAACCTGCATATCACTTCTGAGCTTTTAGGGTTTTCTCTTCAAGCTGAACTCAGATCCTCTGCAACCCTCAATCACATTTTCTTTTGTCTTTCACTGTCCCATCTGACCCATAACCAATCACAACACATCCAAGCTCTCCAACAACTAACTCATGCTTCTCAACCATACAATATGAATGCTACTCATCATGTATAAGAAACCAGCATACTATAGCAATCATATCAGTACTGAATCATAAGAGTGTTACTCACTCCATCAACCAACATAAACCACATCACAACAACCATACCAAGAATGCCTTAAGCATTCACTACACAACAAGCAAGAGTAACCATCAAGACAACAATGTAACCATACCAGAATTTCTATGGTAGATCTGAGCCCATAGAATGCAGATCTGGAACCTTCTTCAGTCTCCAAGAGCCTGTCATCAACTCAACCACAAGTCTTTATGACTTCATCCACTGTACGTGCCCTGTCCTCATTCAGCCTGCCTAGGTACGCGCCCTGGCTCATTTCAGCCCGCGTATACCTCAGACACTAGGGTTTTTGAACTTTCAAGACTTTTGTCATCATGATCTCAGACTTTCTGAAACTTTGATGCATTCATGAGATACTCCATATCGTCGCTCTCTCATAATAGATCTTCAATCATGCTCAAGAGATGCATAAGAGATACACCAAAAGATATGTTTCAAAAGAGACCCTTGCCTCTTATTTATACTCTCCAAGTAACTTCCTTAGAAGCATCTTCTAGGTCACTTAACCCACTTCTAGGTCACTTAAACCATTTCTAGGTCACTTAACCTATTTTAGGTCACTTAACCTATTTTAAGGTCAATCACTTTCCATAATTAGAAAGTTCTCCATTTAAATATTCCTCCTTGACTTTGTCACTTTTCTTTACCATTTAAATAATAATTTCTTCTTTGCAAGCTCTTTGACTTCTTTGACCTTTTGGGGCTTCAAGCCTACATATGAGGGTCCTTCATGACTGTAGGGCCATAACTCTCAAACCATGAGTAGTTATGTGACATTCCACATACACCAGAAATGGCATGACAAGCACTATCTATCTAGGATAGTTTCACCAACAACTTCAGTGATATTCATCTCATTATTCCACATATAAGCATGGGTTCTCCAACCATACTTCTAGGATAACTCAATCGTAAAGTGTCTTCCCGTGAGGGTGTAATGTCCCCCACCTCTTGATGAAGAGGTCTGGGAAGACTTAATGGTGTAGACATCCCCACTAGACCATAGACTCATACAGCATGGGGAAAGGTTCGCTAACTCAATGTTATATTTTGAAGTTGACTTCGAAAAAAAGGTAAAAAGGGTAAAAGAAGTAACTCAATGAAGGAATAGAGCGTTGGAGGTTGAGTTAGGAGTTGACCCTCGAGGTTAACTTAACTCAACAGAGAAACATAAAAGAGGTATAAAGGAAAGCCTAGGGCGCACCTCTCAATCATCTTGGATATTATTGTATTTGCTTGTTGAGCTCTTGAGCACACAGTTTTGAGGGTTTTGAGATTACAAACCCTAGAGAACAACTCAGTGGTGAAAGATCCCACTCACCTTGTTCCAAGCTTGGTCTCGGGGATGAAACACTCCACCCACACCGTTCTATAATCTTCACAGGTTCTATCATCGATCCAGGAGGGCAGCATGCCGTAGTCTTTGGGGGTTTTCCAGCGGGGGTGCATCATTTCATGAAGAGAAGTTCGATCCAGCCTTGTGACAGGGTCTATTGATATTCTGGCATCTAGGTATTGTTTGCAGGGCCTTGTTCATCAGTTTTTAAGTATTATTGGAGAGTTGCTTCAACTAGATATTTATCTGCAGCTTTGGGACGTCCTTGAGAGAAGGAGGGCGCAACTGTGGTTCAGATCTGCTCATTTTGGAGGGGTTACACCTCAGATACGACCCTGAGACTTCTCCTAGTGGTTTGTGGTAGCCCAATCTACCTTTCTGGAGAGTTTCAGTGTATTTAAAGACTTATTCCATCAGGGCCGAATTATTGAGCTTGACAGTCTTCAGGAGGGTGTAATCTTGATTAGGGTTTTGACAGTTTGGAGGAGGAAGACTTGGCATTTGGACTTCATATTTCAGAGAGGGATTTTCCTTGTCCCAATATAGCTTTTGGTGGAGTTTGGCATCATTTGGAGGTCTCCTTCAGCTGGGCCAAAACCTTGACCTTCTCACACATCCAGCTGGACGTGCTAGCAGCTAGGGGGGTTGGACGTGACCCTAGCTCTTATTGTATTTGGGTCTTCATCACATATTCATCCTTTTGAGGCTTATTTTGTATTGTTGTGAGCATTTTGTAGCAGCTCATATCTTCTATCTTGGATCCATCTAATGTTATTCCAGATCTGCTTCCATATTGTATCAGGTTCTTGCTTTTCATAATAAAAAGGTCAGATCTATGCTTTTGGAGTTCCATATCTTGTGTATTGATTATATCTTCATGATTTGTGTTGAATAACTAAATATAACCCTAAGGCCGAAATTTGAGAGTCCAACCTGCACATACAAACAATCAAACAATTAATTAAGTGGTTAGTTAGTGTTCCAAGAGAAAAAAATTGGCTTGGGAACATTACAGTGGTATTAGAGCTTTGATCCTCCCATCCTGTGAAGATTAGTGCATACAGACATTCAGTGGCATTTATATGGGCCGAAGGAAGAAACAGACAAATAAGACAGAAGCCGAGATGGAGGGTTCAGGTGATGACATTGAGTCATAGGGGTTGGCCATCTTAGCACAGGAGTTCCATAAATCCATAAACCAGACCGAAAGTAAATTAGTCAACCACTTACAGAAGAACCAGGAGGAAAACCATAGGGGGCAGGCCAAGATAACTGAGACCTTAAGGAAGGTAGATGAAAACCAGACAAGAATAGCAAAGTTTTTGATGGGAATGAGTCACAAGGGGAAAGGTCCAAAAGCGTATGACAACAGGGAAACTAGTGGATCTCATGGAGGGAACAAGTATCATCCAGAGCAAATCCCCTATCATCATTATGAGGGAATCCATGGAGGGGGAGCACCACATGGACAGAGAGGTAGCAAGACTACTCCTAGACAATATTTACCCACATTCACAAATGAACCCGCACAACTTGAACCCATAGATGACTTTGTTGATCAGTTGGAGCAATGTTCCAGGGAGTACAACCAATTGAATTTGACAATTCAGAGGCAGATGACCTTAGATCAGTACTGTCAAATCAAATTCAGAAACAGTTCTAGGCTGCACCACAGGAGCAACTATGAGTTTGAGCACAGAGCTGAGAAGATGGAGATTCCCTACTTTGATGGATCGACCAAGATGACTACACAAGCGTGGGTACATAAACTAGATACTTATCTACAGCTTAACTCTATCAGGGAGATGGAGGCCATCAAGTTTGCCACCATGTACTTGGATGGAAAAGCTCATGAGTGTTGGTATCATGGATTGACCACACTTGGCCACAATCAGATAGTGGCATACACAGAGTTTACTCAGACACTCATTGATAGGTTTGACCAGGGGGATCCTGAGCTACATTTCTGAGAGCTCACACAACTCAGACAGACAGGAGCACCAGAGGTGTACATTGAGGAATTCCAGAGGCTAGCATTCATGGTGTAGGATGTATCACAGTCTAGACTCATGATGCTCTTCACTAAGGGGTTGATGGAACCCTTGAAGGGTTGGGTGAAGGCTTTTAACCCTGCCAACCTACAGGATGCTATCTGGAGGAAGAGAGATCTAGGGCAAGCAACAAAGCCGAAATTTGTGCTTAGACCACCTCTTAACACCGGAGGTAGAGACCAAAGACCTCCAATGAACCCAGGAGGGCGAGACCCAAGGGGGTTTGATAGGGGGAGAGATAGGATGGACGCAAATACCAAAAGAGAACTAAGGAGGAAGCAGTTATGCTACACATGCAAAGAGCCATGGAATCCATCCCACAAATGCATGGGTCGTGGCCAAGTTCATTACATAGAGGTGACATCAGACAATGAAGAGGATGAGGATTTCAGCCACATCCAAAACATAGAGGCAGACACCACCGAGACTGCAGAGGAGGAGGCTGCAGGTCATGACAGTACGACAGAGGAGAGAGCTACTTTGGCATCCATCAGTGGGGTGCCCAATTACAACACCTTCAGGATGAGAGGAGTCTTGCAAGGGTAGAAGGTGTCAATGTTGATTGATGGGGGAGCCTCCCATAACTTCATTGACTCAACATTGCTACAAAGAAGACATATACCCACGATTGAATTTGAAGGATTCAAGGTGGAGGTAGTAAGTGGAAGCACAATGCCATGTAACAGGTATATTCCGGGGATGAAGCTTACATTGGGCAGTCATGACTTAGTGCAGGTAGTTTATGTGATGGACCTTCCGGAAATAGGCATAATTCTTGGGGTACAGTGGCTTGGTACATTGGGGCCTATCACCAGCAACTACAAGACCATGGATATGTCTTTCACAGAGGAGAGCAGAAGAAAGGTAGACCTCAGAGGCATGATATGTAACTTAGCCAAGGTAGTCACAACCAAGAGGATGGAGGCCATTTTCAGGAGAGAAGAAATCATGTATGTTGTTGAGTAAAGATTTTGGTACATGTGGAAAAAAAGGGGAAGATTCACTACGCACCAGAGATTTATAGGATCATTGACAAGCACAGTAAGGTGTTTGGAACCATCCCACTAGGTGTGCCACCAAACAGAGGATTTGAGCATATCATTGAGTTAGAGGAAGGAGCAAAACCAGTCATCACCATGCCTTACAGACACCCAAAGAATTACAAGGACGAAATAGAGAAGGCAATCAAACAACTCTTGGATATGGGGCACATCAGACCAAGTTCTAGCCCTTTTTCCTCTTCTGTGGTATTGGTCAAGAAGAAGGATGGAACCATGCGCATGTGCATTGATTTTAGGGCACTAAACAAAAAGACAATAAAAAACAGAAATCCCATACCAAGGATTAATGAGCTACTGGACGAGCTTCATGGGGATGTTTATTTCACCAAGATTGACCTGGGCTCTGGTTACCATCAAATCAAAATGAGGGAGGAGGACATCCCAAAAACTGCCTTCAGGTGTCACTATGATCACTATGAGTTCTTAGTGATGCCATTTGGTTTGACCAATGCCCCAGCCACGTTCCAATCATGTATGAACCATGTCTTCAACAAACAGTTGAGGAAGCATCTCCTTGTATTCTTTGATGACTTGTTGATATATAGCAAGACGTGGGAGGATCCCCTTTAGCATGTGGACCAGATTTTGACTATCATGGAGGATCAAACATTGTATGCCAAGGAGTCCAAATGTGAATTTGGAATGACAGAGGTCCTCCACATGGGACACATTATTGGAGCTAAAGGAGTACAGGTACATCAAGAGAAGATTCAGGCCACAGTGGAGTGGCTTACACCTAAAACCCTTACAAAGTTGAGGGGATTTCTAGGCATTTTCACTTATTACAGGAAGTTCGTCAAAGGGTTCTTACAACTTTGTGCACTTTTGATCGATTTGACCAAAAAGGGAGCTTTCAAATGGAGTGAGGAAGCCCAATTTACATTTGATAAGATGAAAAAAGGAATGAGCACATGCCCAGTTTTAGCCTTCCTAGATTTCGGCCAACCTTTCACCTTGGAGTGTGATGCCTCCGGAGAAGGCATTGGGGTCATACTGATGCAGAATAGGCACACTCTTGCCTATGAGAGCCAAAAAATTAGGGGACCTGAGTTACTTTACACCATCTACGACAAAGAGATGCTAGCCATCATGCACGCTTTGGCCAAATTCAGGCAATACTTGGTCGGTACTATATTTGTGGTGAAATCAGATCACAACAACCTTAAGTACTTATTGGAGCAGAAGGACTTAAATCAGAGGCAACATAAATGGGTTAGCAAGATCCAGGCCTACGACTTTGACATTGAATTCATCAAAGGGAAAAACAACGTGGTGGCAGATGCATTATCCTGGAGGCCATCAATCTATGCCATGACAGATGTAACAGTTGATTGGAAGGACCTCCTTGTGATGGAATACTCAAAAAATCAATTCGTTTGTCAGGTGATGGATGGGAAAATACAGGATGATAACTTCAGGGTCATCAATGACATCATCTATTACAAGGGTTGAATCTTTTTAGTTCCTGAATCGGCCTTCAAGGCCAAGGTATTACAGGCATGTCATGACTCACCGATGGCAAGGCACCAAGGGATTGGCAAGATATACAGGCAAGTAAGGGAGAGGTTCTCTTGGAAGGGCCTCAAAGAGGATGCGTTGAATCACGTCAAGGAGTGTACTACTTGTCAAGAAAATAAGGATGAGCACACTCACCCAACATGACTATTGCAACCCTTACCCATCCCAGAGCATAAATGGGAGAGAATCTCCATGGACTTCATCGCAGGGTTGCCAAGGGCACAAGGTAAGGATTGTATTTTCGTAGTGGTGGCCAGGTTGACAAAATTTGCACACTTTTTCTCCATTGCTATAGACTTTAGTGCAGCACAGGTGGCCGAATTATTTTTCAAAGAGGTCTTCAGACTACATGGCCTACCCAAAACCATTGTTAGTGATAGGGACAGTCGATTTATGAGTACGTTCTGGCAGGAGCTATTTAGGCTGGTTGGTACAGCCTTGACCCCTAGCACTAGTTATCATCCTCATACGGACAGGCAGACTGAAATAGTCAATAAATGGGTGGAAGGTTATCTGAAGAATTATGTAGCAGGGCAATAGAAGGCATGGGTTAGGTGGCTACACTTGGGGGAATACTGTTATAACACCACCCATCACATGTCCATAGGCATGACCCCATTTAGTTTGTTATACAGTTATGCCCCACTCTCTTTTGTAGATATTGCTTTTGGTGACAACAAAGCCCCGATGGTATAGGATCAGGTACAATGGAGTCAAGACATCCTCAGGGAGTTGAAGGATCATTTACAGGGCACAGAATCAACAGAAGGTCAGAGCAGACAAACATAGGGTAGAGCGTACTTTGAGGTTGGTGACTTAGTCTACCTAAGGCTCCAACCGTACATACATGCTTCTATAAAAGTGGACCAGAAAAGCTCCAACCCTGTTTCTTTGGGCCCTACAGGATCACTAGGAAGGTAGGGGACGTAGCTTATGAGTTGGATCTCCCACAGGGTAGCAGGATACAAAATGTCTTCCACGTGTCCGGCCTAAAGAGGGCCATCGGCCAACACATCACCCCACTGGAGGTGCTGCCACCTCTAGATGAAGAGGGGCAACTGGTTTTGGTATTGGAGGAGGTATTGGAGGTTCGAGAGAAGAAACTCTGGAGGAGAAGCATCAAAGAATACTTAATCAAATGGAAGGATTTTCCCATTGAGGATGCCACTTGGGAGAATGAACAGGTGGTATGGGAGACAGGTTCATAATTGCTTGTGGAAAAGCAATTTCTAGCAAGGGAGACTGTAATGTCCCCCACCTCTTGATGAAGAGGTCTGGGAAGACTTAGTGGTCTAGACATCCCCACTAGACCATAGTCTCATACAACATGGGGAAAGGTTTGCTAACTCAATGTTATATTTTGAAGTTGACTTGGAAAAAAAGGTAAAAAGGGTAAAAGAAGTAACTCAATGAAGGAATAGAGCATTGGAGGTTGAGTTAGGAGTTGATCCTAGGGGTTAACTTAACTCAACAGAGAAACAGAAAATAATTATAAAGGAAAGCCTAGGGCACACCTCTCAATCATCTTGGATATTATTGTATTTGCTTGTTGAGGTCTTGAGCACACAGTTTTGAGGGTTTGAGATTACAAACCCTAGCGAACAACTCAATAGTGAAATATCCCACTCACCTTATTCCAAGCTTGGTCTTGGGGATGAAACACTCCACCCACGCCATTCTATCATCTTCACAGGTTCTATCATCGATCCAGGAGGGCAGCAGGTCGTACCCTTTGGGGGTTTTCTAGCAGGGGCACATCATTTCATGAAGAGAAGTTTGATCCAGCCTTGTGACAGAGTCTATTGATATTCTGGCATATGGGTATTGTTTGCATGGCCTTGTACATCAGTTTTTGAGTATTGTTGGAGAGTTGCTTTGGCTATATATTTATCTACGGCTTTGGGACGTCCTTGAGAGAAGGAGGGCGCAACTATGGTTCAGATCTGCTCATTATGGAGGGGTTACACCTCACATCTGATCCCGAGACTTCTCCTAGTGGCTTGTGGTAGCACGATCTACCTTTCTGGAGAGTTTCAATGTATTTAGAGACTTATTCCATCATAGCCGAATTATTGAGCTTGACATTCTTCAGGAGGGCACAATCTTGATTAGGGTTTTGACAGTTTGGAGGAGGAAGACTTGGCATTTGGACTTCATATTTCAGGGAGGGATTTTCCTTGTCCCGGTCTATCTTTTGGTGGAGTTTGGCATCATTTGGAGGTCTCCTAGTTGGGCCCAAACCTTGGCCTTCTCACCCATCCAACAGGACGTGTCAGCAGCTAGGGGGGTTGGACATGACCCTAGCTCTTATTGTATTTGGGTCTTCATCACATATTCAACCTTTTGAGGCTTATTTTGTATTGTCGGGAGCATTTTGTAGCAGCTCATATCTTCTATCTTGGAGCCATCTGATGTTATTCCATATCTGCTTCCATATTGTATCTGGTTCTTTCTTTTCATAATAAAAAGGTCAAATCTATTCTTTTGAAGTTCCATATCTTGTGTATTGATTAGATCTTGCATTGTATTGAGTATATCTTCATGATCTATGCTGAATAACTGAATATAACCCTAATGCCGAAATTTGAGAGGCCAACCTGCACATACAAATGATCAAACAGTTAATTCATTAGTTAGTTGGTGTTCCAAGTGAAAAAATTGGCTTGGGAACATTACAGAGGGCTTTCACCATAAGGGGACCACTTTGGAGTTCATCCATTTGTGCACCTTATCAACCATGATAAGACAATAATTATTCATCTTTACCTTAATCCAACAATGCATCATATACCAATGAAACACATCGATCCATCTACATCTATGCATCATGTATCAATGACAAATCATTGATCCATCTTCATCTATGCATCATGACAACATATGACTATGATTCATACTTCATCAATATACTATGATAAGACATACATCAAACCTTTGACCTTTGACATCATTCAATCATCCTTTGGCATGAACCAATTCCTTGACATGAATCTGTTGACATTAATCAATCAATTATCCTTTAGCATCAATCAATCCCTTGACATCAATTAATTAAACCTTTGGCATCAATGACAACATGATCCAACAAAAACAAAGGACTTGGGAACATTTCTTGACTGGCTTTAAAGCAAAAATTTACAAACCTCGGGCTACAGAAGTAGATACTCCCATTGAAAGAATTAAAATTCTTAAAAACCCTAGAGATATGGTTATCGAGTCTTCTTTTGTAGAACAAGAAATAAAAATAGTCATAAGGATGACTAGGAGCGTTGCAAGAAAGATTTCCTTTGAAGAAAATAACACATCAAAAGAGGCAACAAAATTTGTTTTAGAGCAAAGAAGTCCATCTCTTGAAGTTAAGAGGGTCTATAACATGAAAAAGAGAAGAATAATTACTATCGATCCCATTACTATTGATCCATTCATTGAAAATTCTTCTAGTAGTACGAAAATTAAAAACGGATCTAGGAAATCCTCTTAGAAAGCAAAACAAAAAATTCTAAAGGAAACAATGTCTAGAAGGCCACATACCTGTATAACTAATAAATTAAGGTTAAATGCAAATTCTTTTGCAAAACCTACTTTGAAGAACACATTCCTCACCATAGAAGACAATTTAGAATGATCATTTCCAGAGAATGAGGAAGGAAAAATAGATTCAGTGTCCCCTAAGCCTATTCCAAATAGGCTAAAGAAGAAGAATAAGAGAGTAATGAAGACAGAGCAGAGCATTCCTGAACTTGAAGAATTCAGTTGATCCTTAGAATTGGGAAATTTGGAACTTCAAAGTTCCCTGCCAATTGATGTAAATGTACATGACATACCTGAAATAGCTACAGAGGAACATGCAGTTTCATCTCATCCAAGTCAGGGTAAGTGTAACACACCCACTACCTACAATCATTTTTTTCGTTGATTTCTCAACAATGAGAATCCCCGAAGCTCGCAGCAGGGAAAGGCAAATCCTGATCTACAGGTCTTTATTTCCCTGTCACGGTCTCTTCTTCACGCGCCTGTGACATTTGCTCGATGATAGCTTCGGGTTCTGGAGTTTCGGGATCCCTGACGACAAAAGTTCCTGTCCTCTCGAACTCCCAATCTCCGACGAGCAATTTTACCAATACGCCCCCTTTACGAGTTAGCCCTCCTGGCTATGCTCTGGTCCATGTGACCGCTAATTCATAAGACCGCAGCCTTGTCCTTCTTTCGGGGTTTTGGACTGCAAAATCCCGGTGTGCTCCAATTCCTGTTAGCCCTACAGGCTAAGCTCGTGGTCCACATGACCTTCCCCCTATATGACCGCAGCCATACCTCCTCATCGGGTTTTCGGACTTTTCAATGTCGAAATACACTCTTCCTCAGGATTCGCGATCCCTCGAATACTGACGTGCTTTTTATGCACTAGCTCTCCTAGCTAGGCTCCTGGCCCATACGACCGTTATCCCCGTGACCGCAATCTTACTTCTCGTCGGGGTTTTGAGCTTTCAAGTGCCGCAATACATTGGCCCACAGGATTCCTAATCCTTCAAATTCCGACACGCTCCAACTTCCGTTAGCTCTCTAGGCTAGACCTCTAGCCCACATGACCACTATTCCACAAGACCGGAGCCTTGTCTCCCATCGGGGTTTCGAACATTGCAATGTCGAAATGCATAAGTGAGATCGGAAGAG
>CBVK0101373530.1:0-14431 GCA_900067695.1 Picea abies | reverse complement strand
GATGTTCTCTACACAGTTCTTTGCTTTCTCTTCTCTTCTTGCTCCGGAATGAATAATTGATAAAAAACGTTACAATGATACAATGAGGGTGTCTATATCCATTTTCCCTCCTTCCATTTAAAACTGTCTATTCTAGAAATAAATCCTACCTACCTGCATTAACTAGATTAAATGCCTCCTTATCTACTTCAGACAAGAGCGTATGGCTCGAGGTCTAATACAGTATACAAAGGTGCTCTTTCATAAATGCTCATTTATACATTGGTGCATTCTCTTGAATGAAATTTCAAACAGTTTCGGCTGGACTTGTCCAGCTATCCGTTGTCTTCCATGTTGGCTCGCTTGTCTTGGGTGATGCTCCTGCATCATACTCCTCGTCTTGAAAACTTTCATGGGCTCCTATCCATGAGCTCCCGCATGGTCTGTCCATGCTTCTGTATCACTACTTCATTTTCCCAGCTGGCATCTTCCATTGGGTGATTCTTCCACTTGACCAGGTACTCAAAATACTGCTTTTGCCTGGTTTTCTTACCCACTCTCTTGTCCAATATGCACTCCATATGTGGTCTCTCTGCAACTGGCAATTGTTTCGTCCACTTGATCACTGGTTTCTCAGTTTCATTTTCTGCTTCACCAACCCTGTATGGGTATAAATCTGCCACATTGAATATCGTAGATATTCCGATGCCATCTGGCAATTCAATCTCATAAGCATTTTCTCTGAATTTCTTTAGGACTCTGCATGGTCCAATTTTCTTCATTTTAAGCTTGTTGTATGTTCCCCTTGGGAACCTTTCCTTTCTCAAGTGTGCGAGAACCAGATCACCAACTTCGAACTGAAGTTGTCTCCGATGCTGATCTGCTTTGTGCTTGTACTCCTGATTTGAGTCTATCAGTCTCTGCTTCACCTTGTTGTGAAGTTCCATCATCGCTTTAGTGAATTATTCCGCACTAGAGTTGCTAGTAATAGTCTTCTCTGACTCCCTGAGTTCAGAAACTCCTCTCAGTTGTGTCCCATACACAATCTGAAATGGACTTTTGCCTGTACTCTGATTCACTGAATCATTGTATGCAAATTCTGCTTGTGGCAATATGTTGTCCCAGCTGCTATGGTGTTCCGTCACCAAGCTTCTCAGCAAGTCTCCCAAACTTCTGTTGACCACCTCTGTCTGTCCATCGATCTACAGATGATAAGTAGAACTAAACACCTTCCATAGCGTCCTCCAAAAATGCCCTATGAATTTTGTGTCTCTGTCTGAATCTATGCTTTTTGGCAATCCATGAAGTCGAATGACCTACTTGAAAAAAAAATTCGCGATATGAGTCGCATCGCTGGTCTTCTGGCATGGAATGAAGTGTGCCATCTTTGAAAACATGTCTACCACCACAAAGATGGAATCAACCCCTCTCTGTGTCCTTGGAAAACCCAATACAAAATCCATGCTAATTGCCTCCCATGGTCTCTCTGGTATGGGAAATGGTTGATAAAGACCTGCATTATGTTTCCTACCCTTCGAATTTTGACAAATTCGACACCTATTGACAAATATCTTGACCTCTTCTCGCATGCTTGGCCAAAAATATGATTCACTCAGCTTTGTGAATGTTTTATTGTGGCCAAAATGTCCTGCCAATCCACCACAGTGTTTTTCTTTCAACAAGTTCTCCCTCATGGAGAAATTTGGAATACATAGTTGATTGCCCCTGAACAACAATCCCTCATGGATCATATAATCTATCCAAGGACTTCTGTCTCTGAGAACTGGATTCTCAGCTACTTCATATGCTTCTCCGAAGTCTGCATCTCCTGCATACATGTCCCTGAGATTTTCAAAACCCAATGTTTTGACTCGGAATTCCTGCAGCAACAAACACTTCCTGCTCAAAGCATCAACCACTTTGTTAGCAGTTCCTGAAATGTGTTTAATTACAAATGTGAAATTCTGCATATACTCCACCCATTTTGCATGCTTCTGATTCAACTTCTCCTGTTGACTCACAAACTACAATGCATGATTATCATTGTACAATACAAATTCTTTTGGGATCAAGTAATGCCTCCACTTCTTCAATGCCTGTATGATAGCATAAAACTCTTTATCATACGTGGAGTATATCATCTTTGCTTCATCCAGCTTCTTACTGAAATATGCAACTGGTCTGTCTTCCTGACTCAAGACCCCTCCTACGACATATCTGCTTGCATCACACTTCACCTAAAATGTCTTCTTGAAGTCTGACAACACCAGCACTGGTCATTCCGTTACCTTCTGCTTCAACAGATTGAAGCTCTTCTCAGCCTCTGTTGTCCAATGAAAAGACTTATGTCATTTCTTCACCGTGTCCATCATCACTGCACTAATTCCACTGAAATTCCTATGAAATTTCGGTAGAAACTAGCCAAACCATGGAAACTCCTCACCTCAAAAATATTCCTCAATGATGGCCAATTCTTAATCACCTCCACTTTACTTGGATCCATCTTCAACTCATTTTCCGATATGACAAAACCCAAGTAAATGAGCTCTGTCTTCATAAATGAGGACTTCTTCATATTAATAAACAACTTCTCCTGTTGTAGTTTTCTCATCACAATGGCCAAATGTTTCAAATGTTCAGCCTTGGTCTTACTAAAGATCAATATATCATCCAGGTATATGACTACAAATTTCTCGATGAATTCCCTTAGGAATTCATTCATCGGTCTCATGAATGTGCTCGGCACGTTTTTCAAACCAAACGGCATGACCAGCAATTCGTACAAACCTTCATTTGTCTTGAATGTTGTCTTCCACTCATCACCTTCCCTCATGCGAATCTGGTGATATCTGCTCTTCAGATCAATCTTTGAAAAATAATTTGGCCCACTCAGGAAATCCATTAGATCATCCATCCTCGGCAGTGGAAACATGTACCTGATGGTAATTTTGTTGATTTCTCTTGAATCGGTGCACATTCTCCAGCCTCCATCTTTCTTCGGACTAAGCACTGTTGGAACAACACACAGACTCAGGCTTTCTCTGACCAATCCTTTGTCCAACAACTCCTGGACCTGGTTCTTGACCTCCTCATTCTCCTGTGGCATCAACCTATACGTAGCCTTTCTCGACAAACTGGCTCCTGGTATGAGATCAATGTGATGGATCACACTTCTCATCAGTGGAAACGAACGAGGTAATTCATCCACTATGATGTCAGTGAACTCTTCCAACAATTCTTGAATCTCATCTGGTAAATCATCCACTCTTGTGCTAGTCAGAACAATCCTCGATTTTCTGACCACAAAGAATTGTGGATCTTCTTTCTTCTCCATCTCTGTGAGAAGCTCCTTCCCACTCATGAGAAGTATTGTGTTGCTTACTTCCGGTTTCACCTCTTTATCTTTTATCGGAAGCAATCTGTGTGTCCTCCCATCCTTCTCTAAAGTATATGTGTTCATCCTCCCATCATGAACCACATTTCGGTCATATTGCCATCGTATACCCAGCAATAAATGACATACATCCATGGGAATGACATCACATAAGACCTTATCATTATATCCCCCTATCTTGAATTCAACTAAACATTGTTTAGTGACACTCACTTGATGTCCCTTCTGCAGCCATGAAACTTTGTATAGACTTGGGTGATCAGTTGTCTCCAGCTCCAAATTCTCTACCATCTCGGTCGAAACGAGATTGTCTATGCTACCACTATCAAAAATAACCTTGCATTTCCAATCCTTGGTTTTGCAGGTTGTCCTAAATAGTCTGGTCCTTTGTGCTGAGTCCTCCACCTCTTTCCCAGGTTCTAAGAGAACTTTACGCATCATCAATGACCTTCCACTTTCTGTAGCTTCATTCTCAATATCACGCCTCTGCGCTTCAAAGATGTGAACCTCTCCTCCATCCTTTTTCCTATCTGGATAGTCAACTGCCTTGTGTCCATTCTTTCCACACATGAAACATGTGATAATTCCACCTCGGACTCTTCCCCTACCTCTGGTATGAGGAAAAGTGTTTGCATCAGCATAATCTCCTCGCTGCTCATTATGCTGTCCCCTCTGCTCAGCATATTGTTGTCCTCGCTGTGAGGTTCCACCTCTCTCAACCTTACCCTGAGGTTTCTTCCATTCCTCCTTGGGCTTCTGGTATTTCTCCTGGGAAAATGTCTTGCCTCTGGGTTGACTTCTGCCTCGCCCTCGCTATCCTTGCTTATGGCTCAGCTTTTCTTCGGCTTTCAGAGCCATCTGATAAGCATCCTCCACCGTTCTGATGGTAACCATGCTTAATTCATCCTGAATGTCGTATCTCAGACCATTCAGATATCTGGCAACCTTCTCATCATTGCTCTCCCGATGGCCTGCTCTGATGTTCAGTCGATAGAATTCCTCAGTGTATTCTTTCACTGTCATGAGTTTCTGTTTCAGGTTCCGCATCCTCCTGAACAGATTAATTTGGTAGTCTCTTGGGATGAATTTTGCTTTCATCTTTGCAATCATTCGATCCCAAATTTTAATCTTTTTCTTATCTTTGCAGCATCTATCAACTTGAAGCTTGTCCCACCATAATGTTGCATGTCCCTTCAACTTCGTGACAGCATGCCTAACCTTTTTATCCTCTTCAATATCCTCATAGTCGAAGTAGGTGTCAAGAGCTCTAATCCAATCTAGAAGCTCTTCTGCATCTAGACTTCCTTCATAATCTAGAATGTCCATTTTCATCTTTGAACTCATCCTGGCGATAGCTTTAATCAGTCACTCATTTTTTGCATCTTCGACTGCAACTTCTCCTTGTTGTTCTCTTCAATTTCACCTTCGGAGTCACTCAGATCTCCAGCACCGGCTGTGTGTCTCTGTGCTGCTTCCATGTCTTCTAATCTCACTTGGAGATCACGTATCTACCGCTCCATTTCTGGGTTCTATGTCGGCCTGCCTCTTCTTCTCACCTCCCTGCCTTCTGGATCAGGTGACTGTCTTTCTCTTCTGGGTGGCATGGAAAATTTTCCTCTTCTTCTCTGCTACAGAAAACAAAGATTTTCTTGCTCTAATACCACTCTTGACGCAACCGCACTCCCCGGAGCATGATTACCCTCACCAAGACCCTCTCTTCCTTCGGCCCGAAGAGCTGAAACGCTCCTCAAATCCCTTATCGGGACTTTCCTACACCCACAGGATGCTCTTTGCGACCTCCCTACTACCTTATCGGGAAGTCAGACCTCACGTGATCGTGAGTCCGAGACTCACAAAATCGGGTCTTGTAAATCCCCGAACCCCGATGACTATTCACCCAAGTGTTCTCTGCTTTGATCGGGAATGTCCTCGTCGGGAAATCAGTACTTGTGAGGTAGCGAGTCACTTCTCTTGCGAATCCTCAATTCCCGACCTCCAATGCCACCTGTCCTCCTTTACTGCGCTCTACGGCCCCACATGATAACCTATGGTTGTCGAGGTATCTCCTTTCGCGACCTCACAAACTTTGACACAAATCTTTGTGGCTTCAACTCGCGAACCCCCGAGCTCACGATATACCGAGCTCTAATGCATGTGAGGGCTCTCTCTCTCCTCCACGTCACCGTCTGCTTGAAGCTCAATCGGGTATTGCACAATCGCGATTTCTATTATAATGATTCCCTTGCCTGTGGAAATCCCAAAACGTCGAATACCAAATCTTCCAGATCCTTGGGCACGCGTCCTGCAGATCGACGACTCTGACAGCGTCAGAAAATCGCAAATCGTGATGTTAACTTACAAGGCTCCTGTCTCCAGAATCCCGATCCTCCGATTCACGATCCTTGGGATCTCTTGCCACGTGTACCTGTTGTGATCAACGGCTCTGGTCCTCTTGGGAAATCGCTAATCGCGATTTCAACATGCACAAGACTCTTGTCTCCGTAAACCCTGATTCTCCGACGAGCCGAATCCCGATGAGCCCCTAGCTCCTTCTCTGCTCCTTCAGGCTTAAAGCCAGTGCAACTCTTCTGATATCTAACAGTTGACAGGACTTTACTGGTTCCTTCTGCGAATCCTGACCATGGATTCTCCTTCTTGAAGATTTCTTGGAAATGGCTAAGTGTTTCTTCTCACGACTTGCTCTCCAAGCCTGCGCCTGCAAACTCTGCTTGACCCTTCCCCGATAAAACCTCCTGTGTTCTCTTTTCAACAATATTACAAAGGTGCTAAACCTCTTGAGCTTCTCCACTCTGATTCTTTCAAAGGAATTCTGTGTGCACTCCTCGCGCTCAATGTCAAAAGACTTCTCAAGTGTCGAATCCTTCCGACTCTACGCACTTCCTGCAGTAGCAGTCTTCAATATCCTTTGCTCAGATTAACAACTGAGACTTCTTCTCCAGCCTGCGCACTCCTTGCATGGATTCAACAACTCACTTCCACTTCTGGGTGAATGAGAGAAAGAGTTAAACTACTGAGCCTCATCAACGCACTCCATGAGGATGAATTCAACTGCACACCTTGCAGGAATCTCCTGGCTCAGATAGAGAAACAATTGAAACTTATTCTCTCCCTCTTTCAGACTTCAGTTTCAAAACATGAAATCACATGCACAACATATACAAAGAAAATGCATAACAAGAAACAAACATTCATGAGGATGTTCTCTACACAGTTCTCTGCTTTCTCTTCTCTTCTTTCTCCGGAATGAATAATTGATAAAAAAAATGTTACAATGATACAATGAGGGTGTCTATATCCGTTTTCCTTCCTTCCATTTAAAACTGTCTATTCTAGAAATAAATGCCTCCTTATCTACTTCAGACAAGAGCGTATGGCTCGAGGTCTGATACAATATACAAAGGTGCTCTTTCATAAATGCTCATTTATACATTGGCGCATTCTCTCGAATGAAAGTTCAAACAGTTTCGGCTGGACTTGTCCAGCTATCTGTTGTCTTCCATGTTGGCTCGCTTGTCTTGGGCGATGCTCCTGCATCAATTGACCTTCATAATGTATATTTTTTGTCTCGTAATATTTTTAAAGCACATTTAAATGCTCGAGGCATAATAAATTTATTTTTGAGTCAAATCCTCTTTAGAAATTTCAAGAGGGAAATTTTGAATTTGTAAAAATAATTTTTTGGCTCCATTTGTAAAAGCCAGCCCCAAATTGAGTCAAAAATTAGTATTAATACAACTTGCCTTCCTCAGCAACTGCAACTATTACTGGTTTTTTGGTTATGGGAGTGACTAGGCATCTCAAGTGAAGTATTCTTGGCATCTATATTTCGTCTATCTCTCTCCTTATCTAGTTTGCACATGTGAAGACTCTCTCTCTCTCTCTCTCTCCAATGCACATATTTCTGTGCAGATACTACAATTGTTATAGGAGTCAAAACTTCTAGGGCTTGACTTAAAGGTTGAGACTAGGTTCTAAGTGTTTCTCATATTGTACAAAGAATTTATCTATTAAAAGGGTTGTTGGGTTTTTCCCCCTCGTGGGTTTTCCCAGGGTAAATATTGTGTCTTTCTGTTATCTCTATTGTTCTACTATTATACTGCATTTATATGGTTGAATTTATGAAATGTAATTGCTTAATTATATGTTCAAAAGTAAAAATGAAGTTTAATATCGTTTGAAGTAATTACTAGTTTTCATAAATATTATACCTAGATCCATTGTCTAGGAATTTCAACATGGTTTAAGAGATTTGGTGAAGAAAAGAACTCTGATATCACCATCAAGGAAAGACCTATATCCAAGAATACCTATTTACCTTTGTTGGGCTCAACTTTTTCGATATTTTCCACTATACAAATACATTCACTATTATACATTTTCCTGCATTTCGTTGTTAATACACATCATAAACCCTAATTAAATGCCATCATTCGTCATTATATCTAATGTGGTTAATCCATCGTCTTTTCTATGCTTTTAGTGATTAAAATATGATTATATCATGGTTTACTGATGACATCTTTTGAAGTGTGATTCGTGTACTAGCACAATCAATATTCTTGTACCATAACAACAATTCAACATTTCCACACCAATATTGTCATTCTGGTACCCGTCATTGTTTAGCATATTCACATGTTTTGAGGAAAAAATCATAAACATGGGTTTTCTCCGTAGTGATGTCAACATGTAGACACATCTATCATAATTCTCCCAGATCACATGTGTGGATCTCCAACTTAGGGGGAATAATTCATCCAAAATTAGTAAAAGTTCTAGACAGTCAATTTTGGCCTCGATTTTTCATTCAAATAAAGAAGAATATGAATGAATATGGAACATGGATTTTGTTCCCAGTATGGAAAATTGGGTCTCCGCTAGCCGTTTTCCAAACAAATAAATGGTTGAGTTATTGTTGGTTCTTTAATTGAAAATTGCACAAATTCTGTGATATGTCCAGATTTAAAAACACTACGCCTTGGGTTTGATGTCAAATAAATGTTTTAGTTACCAGATTGATCCAAATTGGCATCTAAATCCTTCGTTGGTTGCACAATTTTCTTTATTTTACATATCTGATCCAAGAAATATTGGCATGGTTCTCTCATCTCATCCATCGAATAAGAAATTAAGGCACCCAAGAAATCTGTTGGGGCACGATGTAATGTATATAAATGCAATATTATTGTTGAATATGATAATGATGGGAAAATATGATTTTTATTGTCATTGTTTAAGTTGGTTATTGTAATAGAGCTGAGCATCCATTTGTAAGCAGATGATGGAGTTTATTTAATGAATATTTGATTGCTAAATATTTTAGCAAGATGTTGTTTCTAATCTCATTTGGGAAGCATTCCTTAGACTTTGAAGGGCCCCTCAATCTTTTAATGATCTTCCCTTGTCTTCATTAGTTTAATTTATGTTTTTGTTTAGTGATTAAAGAGATCTATTTTTAAATCTTCAATTCATTTCTTGTAGATTGATTTTTAATTCATTGTGTTGAACTCTGAAATTTCCCCTGAGATTGATGCACCCAAACTATCTCATTCTTTTTTGCATTCGCTCTTCATGATTTTGCATCATTCTTTACTTTCCATGATACGCTATTTTAAGATTTGCAAGCAGTCTCATTCCAACACTTCATGCATTCTAGGACTTCACATAGATCACCTTATTTTCATGTGTTGCATGCTCATTTTCATCTACACACAAACATAAAATAAAATAAAACCTTTCATTCTACGTATCAAAGAAGTAAACATTCATTCACTCACAATTTGCTTGTAACCTAGTGTTGGCAGCTAGATATTCATGTCGATTTTATCAATCTAAAACGTCGTCTTAATGGGATAAAAATTTTATAGCTACCTCTTTGTGTTTAGGAAGGCTTCTATGATGTTTTTTTTTTGAAAATTTCCTTTGATTAGCTATGTGTTTGATTTCATTTCTTTTACTCTCTTGTTTTTTCTCATTCAATTTCATGACTGTTTAACCATGAAATTGAAACAAGCTCTGGTTTGAACACATCGTACAGATTCTAGAGTTTCTCTTTATAAAATTGGATGAATACCTAAGGGAACCTATCTATCTTAAGAACCTTAAAGGATTTTGAACTTATCGTGTTATGGGTTTCTTTCTTACCATTAGCATATGAGTTGTTCACCTTGGAGGTATGCCTTAGGCATTTTATTCTTTTGATTTTTTTTTATTATCGCCTACCACATTTTCAATCGCTTATGAGACTAAAAATTTGATACAATGTTGGAGTATGAACATTATCCCATTATTGTCATATGTAGCATCATTGTACAAGACTGTCAGCCACGCTCTGAAATAATTACTCCTTTGTCCTTCTTCCTTAAGTTCTCATTCATTTCCTCAGGTGGTTGTTCTTCATTTTTGGGCTAGGTAGTCATTATAGGAGGTAGTTCACATTCATGTGTTTCCTCTGGTTCAACATCCACTCAAGAGCCTGAATGGTGGCTATGGTGGCTTTCTCCTGAATCCTTAGGTATCGAGTCTCCTTCGAAAATGTAGAGCTTATCCTTATTTTCATGTGGTTTCAAACACACTTCCCCCTTCGCTACTCATACTAGTTTTTTGTGACCAAACCGATGGCGCATGTTGTGAGGATGGTGTCGAATGGCTCAAATGCCCTGCTCTCACATGACGACATTGTGGACGACCTCGGGGATTTTGTTTGGGTCACGTTCATAAAACTATTCGAGGGTTTTAACCTCGAGGTTGCTAAAGCTTTTTCCCAAACCTTTGATGGTGCTAATGCCAAGATAGGATATTTATAGTTGGAAGTGACTGAGGATTCAATTGCAGAAGCCACATGATTTCTCTAAGAAGGAGCTCGCTGGTTCAAAAAACCCAAATTTGAAGGCATCTCTTGGCACCTACTAATGGCTTCCAAGAGGTCATGCTATAATGTCAAAGGTACATCGATTGTTTTGTTTAAACCTTGATGGCATAGTTTACTATTGATACTTAAGCAGTTTGTCACTTGCAAGGGTAGATATGGACTAGTCTTCCTGTTTCATGTCTTTTTGTTGATGTTGTTTTTAGGTTTTGGTTTAAATATGCCATTCTACTTGATTAAAAGCCTCCAAAAAATAGCCAGATTTTACCAAAGGTGAAACCTTAATGCATAGTCTAGCTTATTTCATCACGGCCTGATTCGAATTTTGGTCATTTCACAATTGTCAAAAGTTGGGGATAATTGGAAAGACTTCATGGATAGGATTGGATTCTCTCCACTTGAAACTGTAAT
This sequence comes from Picea abies, assembly GCA_900067695.1. Classification (NCBI taxonomy): domain Eukaryota; kingdom Viridiplantae; phylum Streptophyta; class Pinopsida; order Pinales; family Pinaceae; genus Picea; species Picea abies. The sequence continues at coordinate 3,758 of CBVK0101373530.1, read as the reverse complement.
AGAGTTACCTCTACATTTTGATGAACCAACTATCCCTTTCCTATCAACTCCTTCTCTGAGAAACTTACATGTTGAATTACAAGGAAGCCCTATATCAATAACTAAAACCCCTGTTGTTTTTCATAATTCATCCAAAGGCACAAACTAGAGACCTGATTTTATTCCTAAAAAATCATTAGAAGATGTATTGGATAATATGAAGGGTAAGTTCCTTGATGTTCCTAGTTTTGGGCCAGTTGTGGGTGATTTAAATGAGAATAAAATCAAGAAACAAGGTAGGTGAAAAACACAGAGAGTTCCAAACATTGATTTTAAGAACAAAAGATCTGGTCAACTCATATCCATAATGTTGAGGAATCGACATCATGATCGTGAAAAACCCATCCCTATTATTTATGTCGATGACCAGATTTTTGTTGATGATACCAGCACCGACGCACCCCAATTCGATTTCATATCGAATTTGCCTCCTTTCTTAAAGAAACAAGAAGGTTTTTCAGGAATTCAGCATGATCTCAAAAGAATCATAGAACAGGCTAAGTTACCCACTACAAATCAGACTCAACCTTTACCAAATCCTGAACCGGTGTATTATGAGAGATGTTTTGACTGGATCGAAAGGTACTATCAATATATTCCTTACCTACAGGCGCAGTTGAATCAAGTGGTCACTCGGAACTCAATTCTTGAGAGGGAAAATGATGAGCTCAGGGATTGCATTCGGTTGACTTCACAAAGAGCTAACAAGCGTATTAAGAGATTGGGAAATGTGGTTATTAAAAAATCCACCAATTTCAATACTATTATAAACTCAAATTTGTCTGATGCTTCTCTTTCGATTTTCTGAATTGGTAAATAGTTCCCTTGTATTTCACGATTTGATTCTACTTGGTTGATAAGTAAATTTGTTTTGATTTTGTTTTTATTTTAGACCAGCTACAGAATCAAAGATTTTGTATCTTATATTTTGAATTATTTATTTTGATTATTTTCCAATTTAGATTTTGTTTTCCTCATCTTAGGTGAACATCAGATCAATGTGCTACAATTAGTGGAATGAGTCATGGGTTGAGCATTTAGTGGGCTAGTAATTTTCATTTTTGAAAAACAATGTTTAATAATGTAACTGTTTTGAATTGAAAGACTTCAATAGAATTATATTTTAGTAAAAAAATATTTTAAAAAAGATATGTCTCTATCTTGCATGATATGAGGAACATATTAGTAACTTTTTTAAATAGCACTGCTTTCCTAGTGATAGGGGCAATTCCTCTTGGACCATATGATGGAATTATTTTTTTGAAACTATATGGGAAAACAATTTACTCTTTGTCTTTCATCCTGTGTAGACTATGCAATGTTTTCATTGTTTTCTCATGTGATTTCTAGATGTGAAATTTTATTTGTATCGAACTAGCTTTAGTCTATTCTGCATATAATCTTTTATGTCATGCTTTTCTTTATGTGGTTCATTATATTTTAGTGTTGTTGATATCTGTGACTCTTCACCTATCTAAGCATTTTGAGTTTACATATAATGTTAGGTAGTTTGTAATACCATTTACTGATAATTGGAATTTATTTCATGTTCATTTATTCGACATTCTAAAGTCACATAATATTAAATCATTTGTCTTTCTGTCATCTCAAACTTGTTCTAGAATATAAAAGACTTCTTTGGGATTTTTCAGGAAGTATTGTGCTTTATTTTGTCATAGGTTTACACTTGACACAGGTTAAGAGGAGCTTATACAAATACAAAGAGACCAATCTAGTTTAGTATTGTTGATCAGTGAGAGGTTAGTTAGTTTATTATTTAATTAATTTGTTGATTTGTGAACAAATAGTGATTGCATCATTTAAATGTTAAATGCATTGTCTGTTTTTGTTATAACAATTATAATACTATTCATCCATTGTTTATTAGTTTGGTAGTTAGAGTACTAGAATAATTTTGTTTATTTTTAATCTTGTTTGTATCCATTATTTTAAAACAATTATTTTCACAAGGCTTCCCTTAAACCTTGTAAATTGTATATATCTAATGTACATAAACATTGTTAGTTAATCATTTGTAATTAAAGTGTCGACTATTAGAGTTGTATCTTTATTTAGTTCACATATTGTAGTTATTTTAGAATCTTGGTTGGCTAACAGAGCCATAAAAAATATTTGGGTAGATCATACCAAATGGATTGGGTTAAATAGACAACCTTGGTCTAGATCTTCCCTTCCCATTGACAGTGTGTCATAAATGCCCACCAATAAATGGCACTAGAAGGAGGGCCTGAAAGTCATTGATGGCACGTGGAGGCCATAAGACTCCCCCAAACAATTGTTCTCCTATCATGACACGTAGTCGCTCAGAGCCTAGCGTTACACATGACCCAACTAGTACCTCAAAAACTACTCAAGGGATTGACGTACAGGAAATGTTTCATCAGTCGATCCTAAGAACTCAAAGTGTTTTGTCCCGAATCAGACAACCTGGTAGACAACTTAATCAACCCCTTGATTTCACCAATATGCAAGAACAACCTCTTGACACTGGTCTACCCAGTAACACATTAGGCGGTAATATCACCGATCCTTCTAAAGCACTAATCCTTGGTGCTGGGGGATCTAGTATCCCACCATCCCCACCAGGTCCTTTTCCACCCTCTTCAAGAGAGGAATCCTCAGACGAAGGAAGTTATTATTCTGAACGATCTCAATCTTCAACTCCACCAACTCCCATGGAAAACCAAAATAATCCCGCTAGACCTTGGCTCGATCAAGATGTTGTGGTAGTACCTGGATCCCAACACCCATTGCCCAAACATCTGGAAAAGTGGCTAACCAAATTAAACCCATATCAAAGAAATCAGCTGAGGATCACATCAAGAAATTTATGTTAGTGGTTAGGCCCCGGAGTGTCGAGCACGAGGATGTCGTGTGTAGGTTATTCCCTTACACGTTTGAGGGTAATGCCTCAACCTGGCATGTTGCGCAACAAGATCAAACCATCGTCTCTTGGGAAAAATTTGAAACCTACTTTCTAGAAAAATTCAGAGATGATAAATCTCCAAAAGTCCTAGTAATGGAATTCACTAGTATGAAAATGAACCCTAAAGAAAAAGTTAACGATTTCAACCAGAGATTCCTAACGTTAAAAAAAAAAATCTCTGTAGATTCGATGCCTACAGAAAAATTGAATTTTGCATACTATACTAAGGCCCTGTTGGCAACCAACCCATTTTTTTTTTTTATTACTCTCAAAAAGCTGCCTACACCCCTTGCGGTATCATGACAAATCATTGTCGCTTTATACTAATTGACATTCGTCTTATTTTTTGCGACAATTTCAATTCAATTTCGTTTTTTAGTTGTTCACAACTGCAAGTGTGAAAACACTTCTTTTCGCTGATTAGATTGTCGTCGTCTTTGGTTGATACTTGATCACTGGTTTATCATATGATTGCTAAACTTTTTATCAGACCTTATGTTCTTGATCATTATCGTACCTTGATTGCGCATTTTGATGTATTTCATTGTTAAACCTTTGGGCATAAGAGTTACTGGTTTTGTTATGATCTTATGAAAATTATAATGGATTTGGTCATATTTTTTTTATCCTTGCTATGGGCTTTCACTCGATTCTTATATGAACAAATTTTATTGCATGGCTCTAAGACTTTGGGATACAAACATATATGATATGCGCCAAATACATTGGCAAGTTCATAAAGGTATGATGGAAATAGTTTCAAGGCACATGA
>CBVK0101373521.1:0-20557 GCA_900067695.1 Picea abies | reverse complement strand
CTTCCGATCTCACTCAGAGGTTTCTACATTGTTTCTTCGTCAATGAGCATCATCTTCGGCGTGATGATGAAATTGGTATTGGGTTGTGCTACAAACTATATTCCCTCAAGCACTAGCACTCCTTCCTTTGCCTGCATCGGTGTTTCTTTTGGTGCCTGTGCTACCCTGATCCTTAACTACTCCAGTGCAGTTTTTACCTCTTGCACTTGATCGGCGATTGAAGCCCTTTGCTTCTCCACATTCTCCCATACTTTGGCCAATCACTCCTCGACTATTGTCACCACTAATTCCACATCGTTCGATGTTAGTGAAATATGGATTTGTGGTTTGTGGCCCTTTGTCTTGTTTTGACTTCCACTAGTGTGCTCCCTTGGTCGCTTCTCCTAGGTAGCCAATGGCTCAGGACTAGGAGGTCTCTAGGAATTCGGCACAGTAGTTGTCCCTGTTTCTCTAGCCTCATGAATCTCCTGGGTTCCTATCCCTTTCTCTTCCTCCTCAGGGATTTTTTGTTTCCCTACGCCTGTTTCTTCCACCTGAGGTATTTCTCCGGTCCCCGCATCTATCACTTCTGCCCGTATTGTTCCTGTTGGGTGTATGGGTGGTTTTTCTGTGCATGCTAGAGCCTGTGTAGGCCCCCTTGATGATTTATTCTATGTGCATGACTTCTTCTTGGCTGAGATGATTCCCCCCTCTTGGCCTTGGGCATTTCTCTTCTTGGTTCCTACCCCATTAGTGCCTGTTTGGTGCGTTAAGGCTAGTCTGTCATGTATCTGAGGTCGTGCACTTTTTACCTTAGTTGGAATCTGGGGTACCTTCCATTTTTTAGGCCACTCCTAAACCTCTCTTTGGATTTCCTCCTGCATGACGCAGTATTTAAGTTGTAGCCATTCCTTGTCTTTTTCGCGCTTTGCTTGCATCCATAAGTTGTGGTGCATTGCCCTGAAGTTGACAACCTATCCAAACTCCTGGACAGTCTTTGGTGTAATGCACCATGTATCTGCAATCATCTCTTGCATCTCTGTGAAGTACCATGAAAATGTGTCCATATTCATTTTTTTTCTCTTCAGGTCTACGCTGCTGCATAATGATGTGTAGCGCACCACGCCACACTTTCCTGGTCTCTCTAGATACATACTATAGACCAGTTCTTTCCAACCCATGAGGCCAATGAGGATGAGTAACCACGAGTAGTGGAAATCAGAGCCCCAATCCTGTGTGTCTTTGAAATCCTCTAAGAACGAATTAAGGAGGTATGGGGCCCATCTCATCGAGCTCCCCTTTGCACACTGTGCGATGGTGGTGACCACACCATCCAATACTTCCTCTTTTCAACACTTGCACATTACTTTGCACCCAAGTAACCTGGTAGAAAACTGTGTCATGGGATCATTAATGTCATTGATCCTGATTCCCCTGTTGCCTCGCTCTACACCATACTTAGCCTTGATCTCATCTGAGATGGCCTTGGCTCGTGTTTTTTCCTCTAAGTACTTCTCCAATTTTTCTCCATCTGTGGATAGCCCTGTGATTCCTGCGATGAGGTCCATAGTGATGGGCACCAGCTTTTCCATCCATAAATTCCGCCATGGATGCATGCAAGCAATTTCTTGACGTAGGAATTGACATGATTTCCCCTCCCAAAGTTTGGGGAATCCAACAAATTCATGATTCTAGTATTACACAACCCCAGGATCCACTGCATCAGCTCTATCAATGGCATGCCTGATGAGCCTCCTCCCCTACTTTCTGGGTAGACCTGTGATGCCAAGTTTGGAAACTTAGTGACATCGGTCACATCGTAGCCAGAGTATTTGATGGCAGTTACTTTGCTGACCATGTCGTCATCCACTCACACTCCACTTGTGATATTTGGAAAAATCAGGGTCCCTTCTACCTATGGCTATGACCTTCCATGCATGCTGCACTCAGCTTGGCCCTGTCATTTGGCTGGTGAGGATGAGGCCCCCACCTCTGATATGCCATCATGTACTACGGCCTGTGATACCTCGGCTTCATGGATATATGGCACTAAGCCCGTGGCCTGCTCGATCTCTCATTTCCCTTGCCCCCTCGAGTTATTGGACTCAATTTTCTCGGGGTCCTCCTCCATCAGCCTGGCCTCTTGTGCTGGGTTATGTTCCTCTTCTACTATCACTAGGTTTGTTTCATACTCCAGTGTGTGGATTTCATTGAAATACACTACTACATGTGTCACTTTCTCCCTTTCATCTGTCGTATGAGAAGTACTACGTGTGTTCCTGTCAGTCCTGCCTGGCTCTCCAACTCATGGTGGTGACATTTCGACGGGGTCTAGGCTCGAACTGTATGAATTTGGAGAATGTTTGGTCAAATTCACACTCGATCTACATTCTACTCGGCTCTACATTCTCTCCTTAGCAATTGACACAATGACTGGATTTTCCCCCCTTTTTTTGACTTTATAGCGAGATGGCTAAGTGACAACTATTCCGCACTGATAGTTATCCCTTTTTTCACTTTTGACAGCATGTTTGGTGCATGGTACCGTTATATGTATTAAATGTCATCATTTTCATCTTGTCTTCAACCGTTTTACCTTTCCGTTGAGATATGGTCTTTAATTTTGTGTGCATGCTATCACAATTTCAACCATCGTTGCCAGTTGGCACCTAATTTCCATAGTCTCCATCTCCCGAATTGTAGTGTTGTCCGATCGTTGGTCCTTTTTTCGACGTGATGGTTTTTTGGGCAAAGAAAGTCCTTGGCTTCTATCCCCTTTTCTTATGGCGCAATATTTATTATTTTGATGTGCTGACTCAATGACTTGTGCGTGATGACTCTTTTTTCTTTTCGTCGCACTGATTTGTAATCCTGCATGCGTGGATTTTCGTGCAATGTTTTTTTTTTTGCGGTAACTGTCAAGTTATTGGTGGTTGACTGTCCTTGTATAGCTTCAGTCAGCTTCCATTGACCATTACTCTGAGTTATGTTCCACCTAAGTCCTTCAACTGTACATCTCCACCATCTGTGATAGTCTTGACCTCATATGGTCCCAACCAATGCATTCTGAACTTTCCTGGATGTTGAAAGAACTTGTTGTCATACAGTAGGACTAGGTCTCCTTCCTTGAAACGTTTTCTCTTGATATGTTAGTCATGCCATGCTTTGTCCCTTGCTTTATGTACTTATTGGTGGAACCCTACTAGAATCCTATCTTCTTCCATGCTCATCAACTGACTTAACCTTTCTTGTACTGCACCTTATTCTGTCATGCTTGTAATTATTGCTACGCACATACTGGGTACCAAAAATTATAATGGAACCAATGCTTCTTGTCCATATACCAATCTGAATGGCGTTTTTCCTGTAAGATTCTTACAGGTAGTTCTATATTCCCATAATACTGTTGGTATCTTTGAATCCTAGTCATCCCTATTGACATTGCAAATCTTGGTTAATGAATTCTCTAGAATCTTGTTGAAGGCTTCCATTGTTCCATTGGCCTGAGGATGGTATGGCATACTTTTATGATGGTAGACCTTGAATTCTTCAGTTATAGATATGATAGTGTTTTTGATAAAGTGAGTGCCTGGATCATTCATCAGAATCCTCGGACATCAAAATATGGTGAGCACATGTTCAAACAGGAAGTGTGATGTTGTCTTTGTGCTGTAATATTTAACGGGTGTTGCCTATTCGCATATTGAGAGGTATTTCATCGTAGTGATGATGTATCGCATGTCTAATCTTCTTGTGGGTGGATGAATTGGCCCAACAAAATCGATAACCCATTTATCAAACACTTGTAGTGTCACTTGTGGATATAAGGTCATCTCATCCCGTCTATTTGGTTTTTCGACCCTCTGACACACATCGCATTGTTGACAATATTCCTTTGCATCTCTATGAATATTTGGCCACCATAATCCTGCGTGCAGTACCTTATGTGTGGTATCTTTTCCTGCATAGTGTCCTCCCGCTATTCCTTCATGGGCCTCTGCCAGTATCCTAGGCCTTTCGTCTTCTAGTGCGCATCTTCTTAATACATTGTCTTCCCTTATTTTATATAAGTGCCCAATGATCAACTGGTATTTAGCTGCTCAGACAACCATATTTTTCCTCTGCGTGGTGATAAATTCCTGTGGTGCGGTCCCTGTAATTAAATACTCAATAATGTCAGCAAAATAATCATCTGCGATCTAAACTGAAAATAACTGCACGTCAAGTAAGGTATCCTCTAATTTTGTAGGTTCCTCTCCATTGGTGACCTTTGACAAGTGATCAGGTCCTGCATTCATCTTCCCTGGTTTAACTATGAATTCAAATTCAAATTCTTGAAACAATAGTAACCATCGACAGATTCTCCCCCCCCAAGACTGGCTTGTTGACTGGGTACTTAAGGGTTGAATGATATGTGAACATCTTAAAATGTTTTCCAAGTAGGTAATGACTGAACTTCTGAAGCGATTAGAGCATAGTTAGGTCTTCCCTTTCTGTAGTGTTGTAGTTTTTCTCTGATTCTGACAATTTTCTGCTAGCAAATGCTATAGGATGATCCAAAACTCTTGCTTCTAGATGTGCCAAAATATCTCCAAGTGTTATGGCTGATGCATCTACATGTACATGGAATGTCTTCTCCTAGTCTGGAAATACTAGTATTGGCGCAATGACCATTTTTTCTTTCAGCGTATCCAGACCATGTTGACAATCTTCATTCCATTGAAACTTTGTATCTTTCCTTAACAGTTTCTCCATTGTCGCGATAATCTATGCATACCCTTTGATAAATTTTCCTTAGTATCATGAATGTCCCAATGTGGCCCTCAACTGGCACATTGATTTTGGTGGTGGTAAGTTCACAATGACTGCAATATTTGCAGGATCCATGATCAAACCTTGTTTACATACTATGTGACCCAACATAATTCCAAAGGGTGTTCCAAATATACATTTCTTAATGTTCAAGGATATTTGGCATTTCCTGCATATTTCTATAATCATCCTCAACACCTCTACATGATCCTTCAACAGGTTGTACACTGTCCAATCATCCAAATATACCTCTAGAAAATGATGGATGAATTCTTTGAAAGAAGCCATGACTACTCTGGAAAAAATTGTTGGTTCATTATTCATTCCAAAAGGCATGACTTTGTACTAGTAACATCCCCATTCTGTTGCAAAGGTAGTCTTTTACCAATCTTCTGGTGCTATCTTGGTTTGGTGGTAGCCTGAGAATCCATCAGTGAATGAGTATGTTTCCTGACCTCCCACATTTTCTAGGAATTCATCTATAAAGGGTGTAGGGAAGGGGTCATGTAGGAAACCACCATTGAGATTTCTCAGTTCTACACAGATTCTTATGCCTTATTGCTTCTTCTCTTGCACTACCATGGGGATTATCCATTATGATTATTCTACAGGTTCTATGATTCTTACTTCCAACATTCTGTCAATTTCTACTCTTACTTTTTGATTGTATATGGGGTTCAATCTCTAAGGCCTTTGTCTGATAGGTATTGTCTCTGGTTTGAGAGGGATATTCATCTCTCCAAGTTCTCCTACAATAGCCTTCATTTCTGTGAAGGTCGTTGGGAACAGGTCACTGTACTCGTGCAATAAATTTGTTATCCTTTCCATTGTTTGCTCATCCCAATAGTTCCTAATGTTGGCCATTTTGGGATTCTCAACTGTCCCAATGTTGAATTTTTTCACCTTTATTGGTGCAGCAATTACTTTTGATTCTAGGGGTGGACCTTCCACTTCTCTGTCACCTTCAACTTCCTCGATCTGAATATCATGTGGGTCATCTTAATCTAGTGCTTCTTCCTACACATGGTAGCATGCCAACAATTCTTTGATTGTCTGTCTATTTTGCTGGTGTTCTTTTGTTATGATTTCGACTTCTGGTTCCTTAATGAATATCACACCTCTTATTTGTTTAAGTGTTGTATCTATGTTGGGGTTCTCATGCTCAAATGAGAAAGTGACTGTAAAGTTCTGTTGTAGTGTTGTTCACCTCGTAGTTCCTCTATGCAGTTCTTGTTCCATGTACCAGTTTGTTGGGATGCCCTCTAATGTGTGTACAAAATGATGAGGCCATTCCTTTGGGGGTGTCATTTTCCACAACGCTCTGCACTTCTCCAATTGTTTCGTCAATGCCCCGTGTCCATTGTATTTATTCATTCCGCTCCTCTTTTGTTCTGCACCGAATCTGATTTGCAGTAGTCTTTTTCATTGGTACCAATCCTTGATTGTTTCTTTGTGTGAGCCCCACCATCTTGCAGGTGTATCCTTAAGTGAGATTTCAAGATCCAACAATCTATGACTATCTAATACTTCATCTTCATATCTTTTTAGTAATTCTTCCAAGTCGTTGATTCCATGGAAACTTGGAGGTTCTCTGATTTCTGTCCCGACACACCTTACTGCGCAGTCTATTCGTGTGCATATTCTAGTTGAGACCTCATGGAGGCATTATTTCCAATTCTCCAGACCCATGTCTGAGTCAGACACACATGATCTGATACCTCTCCAGCTAAGTACACCATCGACAGTTGGATTGATGTAATATTCGGTGTGCGCGGTGGTTCGATACAATTGGTTAATTTATTCCAGGTCTAAACATGTTGGTTCCAAAAATATTTAGGCTTCTGATGGATCTAGAGGCATGATAACCCTGTATTCCCCTAACTCAATGTCATCTCTCTGGTCTTCAAGTTGATTATCGCCTGATTTTCAAATGCCCAATCCAATCCTAGCAATGGTGGATATGGTGTTGTTCCATCCATGATTTCGATCACTTTGAAGTCTGCCTTAGTGCACACTCCATCCAGATCTATTGTCACTCCTTTCATCCTCCCTATTGGAATAACTTTGTGTTGGTTTGCTAACTTTAGTTGGATTGGTGAGTATCCTAACGTAGGTTCTCCCATGCATTTCCATGTCTTTTTTGGCAATACATTCACTTTAGATCCCAGATCTAATATCACATTGCCCATGTTAAAATATCTGATGTTGGAATTCAATCTAAACTCTTTGTTGGTTCTCCTTATGGCATGGAGGTGATTGAATATCCTATGTTCTAACATTCCCCCAAATTTTGTGGTACATCTATCTAATAGATTTTGTAGTACTAAAACAAATGATGGATCCCTAAATAATTGAATATAGGATTAGAGGAAAGTTTTAATACAACATACTTGGTTTCCTGGGTGGACTTCATTGGTATGGTCCAATACTGACGACATTTCATACATTGGGATGTCTTGATTATGCTGCGTGGTAGATGTAGACACAACATTTTGCTTGAAATTTTTTTGTATGGCCCCCTTGAAGGTCTTCTTCTCCTTTCCTCCATCAAATCTCTTAGGTGGCTCGGTATTCTTCTTAATCCCTTGGTGTTGTATTGGTTCTCGTTTGGTGGCATCATCTCCTGTTTTAGCACCTCCGCGCGTCACTATGTTGATGTTTCTTCCTTCATCCTTTGCTTCTGCTGAAATCCACTAAACATTATGATTGTTTTGATTCCTCTTTTCCTGGATATTTACTAATAATGTCAGACATTATTTCGTGTCATGATCCGATGTGCGACAATACATGCAAGTCACTAGTGGAAGTGGACATTCCCTTGCATAGTATCCTGGTTGTTGGAAGTTATGGCACACTAATCGGCCTCTTCTACATCCAAAGCCTCTTCTGCCTCTTCTGTACCTAGCTCAATCTCTGCACGGTGTATTGTATTGAGGTACCCAATTATGCAGCACATGGTTATACTACAGTTGTGTAGTGTTATACTTTTATGGTTGTGTGTTGTTATATTGTTGCATCACAGTATTATACTGCGATGATTCCTGATTGAATTGCAATGGAGCTTTCCCTTTCATCAGTTCATCTTGCACCCTATATGTGTTTGATGTCCTTTCCCTCATGAGATCCATTGTTTTGCAGTCTTTGTCATCGTTCCCTACTGACTTGCAAAAAGTGCAGTATGCATTCTTTGGTATTGTCTGGCATTTCTGCATCATAGGACAATGATATGTTCATGTCAAGGTGTCTTGCAAAATTTCACACCAGGTCCTCCTGTTGGAAAAGGATTTGGAATCCCTGTTTCCATATATTGCGCAAATGTTGGACATTCGTTCTTATGGTGCCCTTATGTTCTACATGTGGTACACCAAAAAACTTCTCACTTGTCCTTTCCCTTATTCTGATTGAGCTGAAAGGTAAGATTCTTCAAGTCCTCCTTCAACTCCTCTATAGCTGGATTTGTCTTGTGGTACCGATTCTCCTCCATTTGCAAGGTTGCATGAAGAGCCTCTCCTTGCGATTGGAATTTTTGTTTCCTAAGTGGGTATTTCAGGTGCGGTAATAGAGAATTCACAAACAAATGCATATGTTGCATATCTATCATGTCATACCTCAAATTCCCTTTCAAACGCTTAAATCATTGGTCAATTTCCCAAACAGATTCTCCTAGTTTCTATCGTATTTATATCATCTCGTTCATGTATTGATCCTCTTATCTCGTCTTATGGAACTCATTAATCAATAACTTCTTAATGTCTGTCAGTGTCCTTGTCATTCCAGGTGCACTGTTTACGTCTAGACTCATGTACCAGTCTAGTGCGCGGTCTCTTAGTGTGATGGATAGTTGCACAATTTTAGTGTCTTCATCGGTGATCTATTTTGCTTCCTAGATATTTTCACAAATGAACAAGTGTTTCTCCAGTTCTTCGGTTGCCTCTCCTCGAAATTTTGGAAACCAAATGGTGGGATAATGTCCTTCCATTGCGAACTATGTTGGACTACTACTTTTGCATGGTGTATACCCTTGACTAATATTTCTTGAACTGGCTTCCCTAGTTGTTTTTCCTTGTGTGGATGTACTTCATGTTGTCCTCCTTCTTTCGAAACTCAGTTGTTTAAATGGTGGTGTTCTTGTTGGTGTATTGGTCACAGATGGGTTCATGAGTTTTACACTGACATTAACATGGATAGGATTGTTTCCTTCTATTCCCACTCTTGGACCTCTTTTCTTCCTCTCATATTTTGTGTGCAGGATTTCCTCAATCTGCTCCATAGCCCAAAGATCAGAGACCTCTTCTTCTTCACTTGCCAATCCTTCCCTCACAACTACGACTCTCTTCTTGGTGTTCACCTTGTATTGGTAGGGTACTCCATTGCGTGTCTTTCTAGCTGGCACCATGATCCGCTTGATCTGTTCATCATCCATCATGATTAGGTACAAGGTTTCCTTGTTCCTTCCTTTATCCACTTCTCCTTCCATTTATCCTTTTTCTGTCAGTGCTTCCCCCCTTCCCCCATGCACGCAAGGAAGTTTTAGTTGTCTGATTACATTGTCATTACACCTTTGTTGTATAGCAGTATCTTAATAGAAGTATACAATGATATAATATACCTTCCTTGAGGCCCTCGTATAAACTCTTGCTCCGTTGTGTTGTACGGATTTGTTGTATCTACTGCAAATTCTGTTAAAAATCCTGCTACAATACTGTCAAGCCAAAAATCTACTGTGTGGGTGAATTTGTTGTTCACCTGTTGTAGCTACTCAATCTGTACTGAAGTCCACTCTAACTATGGATGAACTCCAAAGTGGCCCCCTTATGGTGAAATCCCTCACAGGAAGATGCTTTGCGGAGTAAGAGAACCCATGCTTAATTCTGGAATAATGAGTTGAAGGACAGTGAATTTGTCAGGGAAACTATTCTATATGGATAGTGCGTGTCATGTCATTTTTCAGTGGTATGTGGAATGTCACATAAATCCTCACAATTAGAGGTTTATGACCATACGAAGTTGGAGAACCCCTCATAAGTCTTATAGAATCCCCCAAGGGTCAAAGTTTTTTGCAAAAGAAATTATTTTAATTAAAGAAGCCCTAAATTAAGGAAAGTGTAAGGCTACATGAAGATATAAATAAGAGGCAAAGCTCAATCATTAAAGATACATTTCTACATTTTGTATATCTATTTTCTTGTGTAAAGCTTCTTGTAAATACTTGTGGATACTTCTGAAGTGGCGAACATTTGAGGTAGCATGAAGGGTTGATGGAAAAATTCTCAGATGTATAGAAAACCCTATTCTCTAAGGTGTATGCGGGATTTCTGTGTATAGGGTGCATACAGTACGCTGGTTGTTTGTGTATAGGGAGCGTACGTACACAGGTTGGCTATGTACAGGGTGAGTACATGTTGGTAAAGTCATGGAAACTTGAGAAAATGAAGAAGTAGAGGTTCTAGATTCTGAGATCAAGCTTCCAAGAAGGTCTAAAGTGCTTAGATACATCAGATTCATTCATTGGCTCAAAAGGTATGTCTTATTTCTATGAATAGTTGGATTTTGATGTATGTATGAGGAAGGGCAATGGAGATTTGAGGATTCTCCCTAGAAAGACTAGTGGCTACATGGGATCTTCTACATAGGTCAGATCTACATAAATACAGTGTTGGCATATTTGTCATTGATACTTCTTGTGAGGCACATCTTGTATTTTTTGGCATATGGATAAGGGTTTTTATGGTATATGGTTGAGATCTTGTATTTGTTGATGTATTAAGAGTCTAAATATCAAAAAGGGTTTGATGTCTAAGATCATGTGAGGGAAAGTATACTTGTTCATGATTTCATACACCTATATGACACATGACTAGAGAGAGACATACTTGTCTTGAGTGAATGAGAATGCATGCACAGGGTGTAGTTACAGTCTGGACACAATGATAGGTTACAGATCTATGTGAAAGAAGTTTCATAGGGTCAAAAGTTTTTAAGTGAAAGGAAACCCTAGTTCCAGAAGGCATACGCAGGTTGCATAATAGTTAAGGCACATACATACACGGGTTGCATAACATATAGGGTGCGTACATACACTGGATGAAACACTACAGGTCATGTATCTATTGTATTTTTGTAGATTCATGTTCAGTTCAAGTACAGAGTGATTACAGAGCAGTTGTATAGATTGGATATAGGTCAGTGGTACAGGTTGATATAGTTGTACAACAGTATATCTCACAGTGATAGGTTGGTAGTGGTTCCATCATTCTACTTCTACTTTAGGGTGGTTGGATGTGGCAAGGACAGGTGGTTGTAGCTACCTTCCGGTTGTAGCCAGAGAACATAGGGGGTTGTAGCCTCCTTCTGGCTATAGCCAGAGAATTGGGGAGTTGGAGTTTACCTCAAGTTGTAGCCTGAGAAACTAGGGGGTTGGAGTCTCCTTCTAGTTGCAGCTGGAAAACAAAGGAAGTTGGTGCTTCCAATGAATGTAATTCTTCAAGACATATAAGAAAAATCATTTCGTTTTTTTCTCCCGATTTAGGTTTTCATGTAAAACACTGGTGTATCGTGTATGTGTGTGATTGTTTATTTCTTATTTCTCATTATTGGATAATAATTATACATTGATATAACATTTGGAGAAAAATGATTATAATTATGCTATTACTGATTCACCCCCCTCTTAGTAATCCAACAAGTTCTACTGTATTCATTTGAACCCACACAAGTGCATCTTCACTGTTGAATCAGGTTGACTACTCGGTTTCTTTGTCTCCAAAGATGGGATTAGGGTGAATCCAATAAATATTAAAGATATCATCGCTTTACCTCCTCCTAATAATATGACACATCTACAAAGTTTGCAGGGGAAAGCAAACTTTCTTCGTCATTTTATATGTAAATACGCTGAGATTACCAAAGGATTTATGCGATTGTTGCATAAAGACACTCTTTTCATCTGGGATGACACTGCTCAATGATATTTTAATGCTCTTAAGCATGCATTGACCAATACACCTCTGTTGCATCCTCCGAATTATGCATAAGACTACATCCTTTACTTAGTAGCCTCTACTTCCACTATCGCTATGGTGTTAGTTTAAGAGGACCCTAACAATGAGGAACATGTGATATACTATCTGATTAAAATTCTATCCAGTCCCGAGCTCTAATATTCGCATGTTGAAAAGTTGGCTCTAGAAGCCGTCATCGTTTTCTAGAGATTTTACCATTACATATTACTATCCACATCCACAATTATCGCAGACTCAAACCCCATGTATCATATTCTGGCACATCAAGTCCTTGGGGGAAAATATACCAAGTGGATCGTTATTCTCCAGGAATTCAATCTCGAATTTGCTAAGTCCAAAGCCAAAAAATCCTTGGTGTTTGCAGAACTTATCTGTGATCTTCCCCATGCTGATGGAGATACTGAGCCTAGAGATTCTCTCCCTGATGAATCTCTATTCCTCATTAGCACGTCTGCTCCTTGGTATGGAGATATCCTTCTTTATCTTCAAACCCAACGTTTTTATCCCGATATCTCTCATGAAGAACTGTTGGCACAAGGGCAGACTTAGGGTTCACTCCAAGAGTGCACCAACAAGCCCTAGCTACTGGCCCTTTCGAAAACACCTGCGAAGCAGATGCAGTCTCACTTGAAGTAGCTAAGAGGGGGGTTGCAGGATAGAGATGTCTACAACTAGGGGAATATCAAGTGGAACTAATACAACAATAATGTAGCATTCATGTGTCACTTATCAATTATATCTACTCTACACAGCTATAGATTTGATCTAACCCAATAATGAAAATGACAACATAACAATGACAGGAATCCATACATCAATCACACACACAACACAAAATGTATGTGGTTCACCCTCTCTCTAGGGCTACGTCCATAATACTATCCTTATGATATATTAAGATAAATCTTACAGTTATGATCTACACTCTGGCCAACAGATCCTCTCTCTTCTTCTCTCCCCTTCCTGCACACCCAGCTGTAGGATATGATCTTCACACCTAGCTAAAGATCTTACAATACTAGAAGGCTCTCACTCTCAACACTTCTCTCTCTCACAGTACAATAATCTCTCAATCTACCACGATCAATAGCAATACCCAATACTACTACCGACCCGACCTAGGTCCTCTCAACCTTTATTTATACATTACAGTCCCTCACCGACAACCTTAGGTCGAAACCTAGGTGTCAAAACCCTAATTAACCAAAACCCTAGGTTAACTTGACCGACATTTTCCAAGCTTTGCTAGCTTGTCTTTCCTTCCTCATCACACAGTGCTCCAAAGCATCCAATGGTGGATTTCTCTGCTTGCTGAGTTGTCCAAGATTCTTTTCTCTTGCTGATCTGTCATCCTTGATCTCCTCATTCAATGGATTTCTTTTTCGTACTTCGCTCCATCGTTTCTACTCTTTTTCTTACTTAAACCTAGTGATAGTCATTTTGTTTCCCACGCAGTTCTCGTTTTACCTTTTATTCCTTGATATTCACTTCCTTCCATAACCAAGGGCCAACATGCCCCCAACACTCACCTGTGACTCATCCTGAGGCATTTCAGTTTTGATCCTTCCATGTCACTTCAACTTTGGACTGCGGAGTGCAGCCTTTTCTTTCTGCTCCATGTTTCCTTCTCTTCCTTGTGTAGACTGTCTTTTCTGTGTCTGGTACCTAGTTTCAACTGCACCTGGTACCTAAACACTTTTCTCCTTGCTTTTACTGAGAGCTACAAGGCAACTGGTTGTCATAGTACCACATCAACTGACTCCCATTTACTAATCCCTCGTTCCATTCTCCCTTCAATGTCTTTAGTTGTGAAGCTCTTCCTTCTATAACATAGGCGATCACATATGGTCCAAGCCAATTCAATCTAAACTTCCCTGGATGTCTTATCAATTTACTGTCATACACCAGTACTAAATCACCTTGCTTAAATGCCTTCTTCTTGATGTATCTGTCATGATAGGCCTTCTCTCTTTCCTTCTGTACCTACTGATGGAATCCTGCCATAAATTTGTCTTCTTCTAGTTCAACCAGCTGGGCAAGCCTCTCACGAACAATGCCAGTATCATCCATGTTTGTAAATGCAGCAATTCTTAAGCTCAGTACCAAGTACTCCATCAAGACAACAACTTCAAGACCATAAACCAACTTGAAAGGGGTCTGCGTTGTTAATTTATTGCAAGTGGTTCTATAATCCCAGAGTACTGTTGGTACTCTTAAATCCCAATCATCCCTGTTCACACTGCAAATATCTTCAATGCTATCTCCAAGATTTTGTTGAATTCTTCAACCATTCCATTTGCTTGTGGATGGTAAGGTGTACTCTTCTGATGGTGGACTGTAAATTTTTCAGTCAGGGCTTCAACTGTCTTGTTGATGAAAAGAGTGCCTTGATCACTCATAATCCAAACCTGGTTATTATGTCATCAAATATAAAAAGCGCAACTGTAGTTTCACTACTTACTTCGGCCCATCTAGTCAGGTATTTTGTTGCAGTGATAATATACCTTGCTCCTGTGCACTTTCCTAGTGGGTTTATAGGTCCCACGAAGTCAATGGCCCACTTTTCAAATGATTGTAGGGTCATCTATAGTGCTAGTGGAATTTTGTCTCCTCTAGATCATTTTCCAACTCTCTAGCATACATCATAGGCTCTAGTATACTCTTTAGCATCTCTGTGTAAGGTAGGCCGCCAAAGGCCAGCTCATAGAACCTTCTGTGCAGTATCTTTTCCTGCGTAATGTCCTCATGCGATGCCTTCGTGAGCTTCTATGAGGATCAGTGTGTGCTCTGCTTCCATCACACATCTCTTGGACAACTGAGAGGGGAGGTGAATTAGTTGTCACTGTGCTTAAACAATTATCCTTCTTTTAAAATATTTACAAGGCACTCAATGATGATCACAATAATGTAGGGAAATGAACAATCGCACATTCAACATCAATCACATATATGAGAAACACAGAGATATAAATTTCCCAAGGAAACCCATACAGAGTAAAAAACCTCTTCTTCTTTATATGATAAGTATTATTTACATTCTTTACATTATTATACATTTGAGCACCAACTCATTATGAGGCTACAACCTCTGTTTTGCAAGATGCAACTTGCTGAGAGCACCAACTCTCTGTTTTTCTCTAGCACCCACTAGAAGGAAGCACCAACTCCCTGGTTTCTTTAGCTCCAACTAGAAGGAAGCACCAACTCCCTGGTTTCTCTAGCACCAACTAGAAGGAAGCACCAACTCCCTGTGTTCAAGTCCCCACTTGAACCTCTGAGGACACCAGTCCTCCCTAGCACCTCCCAACCACCCTGAATTAAGAATATGAAATACTGAAACCTATTACAGTGATATAGTGTTCAATAACAACTTACTAGTCTCATCACTGTTCTGCAAGATTTTTTCTACTTAGACTTCATCACTATCTTCTAGCATGCATCTGCTACCCATTCTGCTCTTCTACTTTTTATGATCTGTGCACCATGTCCATTCGCTGCATAGTTCTTCTTCTGTTCTTTTCAACTGCTGCACTCTGATCCTTCTTCATGCATGAATCACCTTTAACAAAAACATCCACAACAACTCCAACAAAAACAACAACCACATCTCTTCTCTGTACTGTGTATTTATAGCTTTTGTGCACCTTGTGCATGCAATGTGCGCAATACCTCTGCATACTCATACCACATCGATATCCTCCACAACTCGAGTTCTTTGTCTGATCATCATCGTGACTCTTCAGCTTCTCTGGTCGTTTTTCCACTCGTTCAACATCACTGTATGTTATCCTGAGACTCCTCAGCCTCTCTAGCAATTGAGACTCTTCATATTCTATGTGACAGATGAGCTCACCTTCTCTGTTCCAGTTACAAGCTACAATGCTCATCCAGCTGTCAATCGCCTCCACGAGCATCTTCATCCCTCTTGAAGATTCCCAAAGACTCTTCATATCCTCTGTCAATCACCCCGAAGTGTCTTCAAGTCCTCTAATAGAAACCATCAGTGGTTTCTGGTAGTTACACTGTGACATGCAACAATAGCCCTCCGATCTCCTTCAATTTCATCTGCACCATTGGATTAGCTCTGAAGGATATTGTCATGATTTATGCGTTTCTCACTTTCGCAATTCAGAGATTCTGCAATGAGGCATATTGACTCTTCATGTTGCGAGCTCTGAAAAAGGAGCTTGGCTGCTATAGCTCCCTCCTCTACGTGAACACAGGCGGTGACCACCGGTTACAGCGACATTTCACCTTTTCGGTATTTCGGCATTCATACCAGACACGATCCATGAAATTCCAAGGCGGAGCTTATCTGCACTAGGTCCTCCCTCCATGTGACCACAGGCGGTGACCACTGTCTGCGCTAAAAGGCGTTGCAAACTCATGATCTTCATCGACCCTGATCGACAGTACATGATCTTGATGAATCAATAGTCCAGATATTTTTGTGATATCGCATCTCATTGTTCCTTAGATGGAGGCTCTCGTCACTCCAAGTCGCGATAGGTGAAACTCTGAGCTGGAGCTCAGATCGACGGTCCACGTTCTAGGTGATCTGACGGTCCTGATCTTTTCACGATCTTGCATCTCGCAGTTCCTTAGATGTGGGTTCTTGTCACTCCAAGTTGTGATAGGTGAAGCCCTGAAATGGAGCCAGATCAATGGTCTAGATCACACCTTGATCTGACGGCTGCGGTTAACTCAGGATTTCACATATTGTTGTTCCTAAGATGGAGGTTCTCGTCACTCCAAGTCGTGATAGGTGAAGCTCCGAGATGGAGCTCAGATCAACGGTCCTCATTCTTAGTGATCTGATGGTCCTGGTATTTTCATGATCTCGCATCTCAATGATCCTTATATGGAGATTCTCGTCACTCCAAGTCACGATAGGTGAGACTCCAAAATGGAGTCTTTGTGGTGCTCTGATCTTTCACCACGTGTCCTCTTGATCAACAGTCCACGACTGTCCTCGATGGATGGTTAGGATTCCTTCAGATCTTTGGAGAGTTGGATGACTCTTAGACTTATCTGCCTTGCAGCTTCACCATATCTAACGGCTATTGAGCCTTCGTAGATACCCCATATCCTACAGCCCAGATCTTCTCACAATTTTGTTGCTTCTTGATTTCATCCACCTTCACAATTTTTTTGTTCTTGCCATCATTGTTCTTTTCCATAGCTGATCTTTGCCATCACTGTTCTTTGCCATCGCTGATCTTTGCCATCGCTGATCTTTGCCATCACTGTTCTTGCCATCAATGAAAATCTTACTCCCAACTATAAACCTTCCAACAATCTCCCCCTTTGGCATTGATGGCAACCCTGAACGACTGTGCTAATATCTTTGGACCTCCAACTGTAGCATCTGATCCAGACAACTCCTTTTCTCCCCCTTTGACATCAATTTCAAAGAAAACATGCTCCACCTAAGCTGTTGCATTAATTTTAGGAGGTATCAGATATGCAACCAATACAGGACTCCCACTAACATGATGGACTCTCTTAGATGTGAGATGGGATGACACCCAGCTTATGTCTGAGATATTCAAATCGTGTCTTGGTGTTGGCAGCCATATTGATCTCTATCTTTTCTACAAGCTACCTACACAAGGTTTTCTAACCTTCATTAATCGTCGCAACAATTTAAATGATCTCATCATTCTTCGCTTTTTGCATACCTGCTTTTCATTTTCGTTTTCACGACTGCAAGCGTGAAAACCCACAGTTAGAATTCATGTTGATTACATCAAAGGATTAATGATCATTTGGTTTATCATGAACCTACTTGAACCTGGTTACTACTCCTTGGTCTCAAAAAACACCTTGATTTCATATGTATCAAACCACCACTCACTTTTCTTTTGACTATTGTTAATATGATTTCGATTTATAAATTCGTTGATGCAATGGTTATTTGACATATTGGTGTCTTTGATGTAATCGTTGATGCAATATTCGACATATTGGTGTTTCTTTTAAAATCGTGCAAATGACATTGTTTTCTTAACATTTGGATCAATTTTTGGTTATGAATACCATGGTTTTCAATGGTTATGTGATAATTCATTTGATTAAAATCTTTTTTGGATATGCACTGTTATGATTTGAATAGGCGTCATTGGTTGTACAAACCCGACATGATATTTTTGCATGGTCCCAATTTACTCCACCACCCTCGCACGCATAAGCATTAACGCTCTGTCTTGCATTTCGGGCTGCCTTTTCTTGTTTTGGGGAAGATGTGGGAAAATGGTTCTGTGTCTACCCTGTCAAACCCCCTCACTGATTACCCTGTTGATCTTGTGCTATTTGCTATGACTCCTGTAGTGCAAATCGAGCCCAATGGCGTCCAAACTATTTTTTTATTTGATAACGCCCGAGAGAACCTAGAGAGGAATGGTTGGAGGGTTTTTATTGAGAAGTTTGAGGGTTTCAACCTCGCAATCGCCCAACAATTTGCACTTACATTCGATGGTTGCAGGGCCAAAGTTGGGGACATCCAACTCGAATTGAACAAGGATTCCTTAGCTCAGCCACTAGTCTACCAGCCGAAGGGCAAAAATGGTTTAAAAATTCGAAGGTTGATGAAGTACCATGGCCACTGCTATTTACCTCAAGGAAAATCAACAGTTGCGATAAAGGTATATCATTTACAGCTCTTAAGTCTCGATGGCATGATTTGTTGGCTATTATTAAGCAATTCATTACATGCGAAGGTAGATATGGTTTAGTTTTCCTATACCACCTATGGCTGCTCATGAGTTTCATAGATTTTCCTTTAAATATGCCACATTTACTCCTTCGGAGTTTGTATAAAATGGCTAAATGTTTCAAGAGGGAGAAAGACGACTCTAGCCTCTTCCACCACTGTTTAATTAAAATTATTATAGTTCATCATTTGGGGTTGAGTGGCAACTGTTGGGAAGCTTTCTTGTTGAGGAATGGCTTTTCCAGTCCTAAAATTGGACAAGTTGAAAAGACTATGGTTACAGAAACCCTTGTCGTGCCTGTCATTCCCCCTCCTATGCTCTTGCCCTCTGTTGAACCCTCAACCTATCCGAACGATGCCCTACCCGACACCCTACCTAACTCATGTCTAAAAGACAGTGCTAAGCCTGTTAAGAGGCCTGTAAAGAAAAAGGGTAAAAGCTACAATGACATCAATTGCAAGGGTAAGAAGGTTGTGCGCTAGGTTTCACGGTGTGCTCGCAATAAACCTAAACAAAACACAGACCAAAAATCGATTTTTTTGAGTGAAGATTCTAATTCTGAAATCGAGCAGTTTCTAACCGAGGAGTATCCATACTCACATGGATTTTGTTCAGTCAAGCCCTATGACCATGTGACGAACCTCCCGCCGTGCCTTAGAGATAACCCGAACTTCCCCAGGATCAAACTTGACAGTGGAACTACTGGTAAATTAAGAGATGCTTCACCTGTAATTACACGGCCTGATCAACCACAATGCAATGAATGCAAGTCGTGGCTTGACCGATATTATATAGACATCCCTTTGCTCCAATCCTGAATCAAGTTCTTGGAGGACCGAGTAAATGTACTAACCAAAGAAAATGACAAGTTGCTAGCTAATGATAAAAGGCAGAAGACCACAGGCTCTGTTGTTTTAAAAAATGTAGAAATGGCCACTGCCATTGTTAATTCAAAAATAGCTTGATCAAATCGAATCCCTGAAACCGAGGTATGGTATTTCAAAAATGATTTTGAAATGATTTTGTTTTCTTTGAATTATCATAAATGATTTGTTTGCTCAATAGCATCTGTTTCTATTATGTTTGAATTGATACAATACGATTATGTTTGTAAATAATAACTAGCTACAGAATCGTGAGATTCTGTAGCTAGTTATGAAAATATGAATTGTTTTGATTTTACAACTAAAATACAATCTAAACATCATGTATTCTTGTGCATTGACAGGTACACACGAATTTTAAAGGAGATTGGATCGACTATGGCATCTTTGAACATGTTTTTTCTTTACATACTTTTGGATTAGGATGTTAGTCTTAGATAGAAATAGGAATTTGGGAGATTGTTCCCATAATTTTTGCAACAGTTTTGATAATTTCCACAAGGAATGTTTTCATCCTGTGGCTTTTATATATGTATTATTTTTGTAAACAAAAACCATCACTGATTGGGAGCAGATACTATGGATTGATGATTTCTTAAACTCGAATGAAAGTAGATGTTTTTACGACTTTAGCTTCAATATATCATACTTTTGTTCAAGTTTTTGTTCATTTCAATTTATAATCAAATTATTGACTACTTTAGATATCATAATTTGTTTTATGTTGATGTGATGGGATTTAAATAGTGTCCATATTTGATGTCTCTCATTTTACATACAACAATTATTTTGTTTCAATTTAGTGAATAGAGGGTTAATCTTCTTTATTAAATGAGTAGTTATATGCAAATCTTTGCAGTGAGATTTATCTTAATGTAATCATTTGTAAATTATAAAATTGTTGTTGCTACATCCTTTATATGTTTTATCGTTAGCATTCAAAAGTGTTTTTGCTTCGTGTTTAGATACACAGTACAGATTGTTATTTTTATTGCTTAGTTAGATAGCTGTCGTTTCATTTCCTCTTTATAAAATTTATAAAAAATAAAAAAATACTGAACAATAGCTTTTGTTGTCAATTCATATATGATTTTCGTAGGTTTTTGATTAAAAATTTGCAATTTGTGAATACTGTACATACAATAGA
>CBVK0101373517.1:0-10077 GCA_900067695.1 Picea abies | reverse complement strand
ATAGAGTCACAAATAGTTTTTTTGAGGATGAACCTTATTTATTTATTTTTTGCACAATGCATATTTTATAATTAGAGTAGAAGATCGTATGTATGCTCACCAGAACACTATGTGTAGAAATCAGGGATACAGATATGCTTTGAAACATAGAAATATGAGTTTGCAATAAGTTTGATGTATATGTCATAATTCAAGTGCAATACCAATTGTATCGTGATCAGACCAATATGTGTCTAAGACAAACATATTGTATCGAGAAATGGGCACATTGGACTAGACATGGTCAATAAGTGCATTTTGCAGATGCGTTGTGTTTTTCAGAAGAAACCGCAGACTCTATTTGCACATTTAGTTTTGCAATTCTTTTGTTCTCCCAGTATTTTGTAGCATGTCAATATTGAAGTCTCCTACAAGTACAATGGATCTGTTCACATGGAAATGGTCCAATGCATTGGAAATAACATTTATTGTATTGGAGAATGCTGCATGGGAAGCAACGTACAGATTTAGTATTGCAACTTCTATTCCATGGGAAAAAAAATTGGCAAGCACCAGTGCAACATTATTTTCTTCGATATGTATGTCGTCTAAAATTGGTACATGTTTTTTCACCAGTATCATCACCCCATGTGTAATGTAACTTGATATGCAATTGTGATTTGGGAATTGTTTGTTCTGCATGCATAATTCCATGGGTGTTTCCTGCAAGCACAGAATATCGAATTGCATTAAATCATAGTCATTCGGTATATCATCCATGTGTTCATTTAAGCTGTGTGTGTTAAGTGAGAGTATTGATACAGATGAATTTGTTTGTATGAATTGGTAATCATAATGCAGTTTCCATTTTGCGGTGGTCCTCAGTCATTCCATCTCAGTATCAACTTTATATTTCACTCTGAAGTTATCTTTTGTCAGAGTACTTAGTAAATACAAGGAGTTTATGCTTCTGACACAGGACAGTGTTGTGTATACAAGTCCATGTATCCGAATTCCAGCAGGCTGAAATGCAACATTATCAAGTGTTAGGCCTTGTGATCTGTGGACTGTACATGCACATGCAAGTTTAATCAGAAACTATTTGCGAATATTCAGTTGACTTGTCTTTGATGATGTCGATACTGGCTTTGATATTCTCAAAATAGGAGTCCAATCACTTGCAGTGTTTGAATTATATAGATAAGACAACTTGCTTGCTTGTCGCTTGCCTATATGCGGTTCATGGAACTTAATACAAAGGACATCTACTTTTTTTGTCTTCGTGTAGCCTTTCAGTATTCCATTTGCACCATTCACCAAGACATCCTACGAATCATAGTTACAGGCATATATTTCAACTAGCATTTCTAATTTCAGTGTAAGGTGCAAAGGTAAAGTGACTGAATGTTCATGATGTGGGAAATTTCCATGGTTGTCTTCTTCCAAGTCAATTGAAATGATGATTATATTATCACCAGGAATGAGTGAAAACATGTGGCTATTATGCTTTGCAACATCCTTAATTATGTAGAATAGGTAAGGGAACGTTGGATCTGTTGGTGCAGGCCGTAAGCACCTCAAATTCATATAGGTAAAGTCATCATATATTTGGTTGTTTGTCCGCATTCTATTCAGAATTGCAATGAATGTTTCATTTGTTTGGCGCACTGTAGTATGCAACTCAAATCATTTAATATTGTCTCTCCAGAAGTCATGGGTCATTGTTTCCATGTTAACGATAGGTTGTTCAAATATCAAAGGATCTTGGATGGGATGTGCCTAGTAAAGATCCCCACAAAAGATCATGTCAATGTTTCCAAAGTATTTGGTCTGCACATGTTTTATGCTTCTTAGTCGGTTGTCAATGGAATACAAGAAGTGACGGCCAATCAAATATGCTTCATCTATAAAGACAAGTTGGAGTTCCTCGTAAAGCTTAGATAATGTATCCAACATTTCCTTGCTAAGTGGAAGAAACTGTGACTTGTTAAAAGGCATTAAAAATGCAGAGTGGAATGTTGTTCCACCAGCATTGTATGCAGCTTTTCCTGTGTATAAAAATATTATGCCCTTTGGTTTCATAGGATCAGAGAAATTATTTGAATCATAGATTCGTATAAGCATTTGGAACAATGTTTTAGCTGTGAGTGTCTTGCATGTTTCTGCTCCGCCTGTAAGGAACACGTGCACGGGACTGTTCATGTTCAAACGTTTTTTAAGGGCAGTGACCTTTACAATTATTTGTTGTTCGCGATTCAACAAACGTCTTATTCTATGGTATTCATTATTTTCAATCAAGAAATGATGTTTTGTAACTTGAAAACCAAGGTTGATACGTTTTTCACTTTCAGCCGCTGGAGGACGAGGAGAATCCGCTTGTAAGTCATAAGACTTGGAAGAAGTTCTAGTTGTTTTTGGGTTTATGAATGTCTCATCATGATCGCCAAGGCTTTCTATGTCATTAAGTGCAACTTCTAGATCGCCCCATGTTGGATTAACATTGTAGGTAAATCTAGCTTCATTGATATGCACTATAGTCTCAAAGGCAACATACACAGCCTCCCATGTAGAGAAGTTATGTATTAATGTCTCTTCGTTTTCATGGAACGAAACATACAGCAATAGTTTTTCTCTACAATAGTTTTCATAGTCACAATGTTTATTGTATTTGACAAACCGTATAACATAGGGTTTTTTTCTTTTTGATGTGTTGTCCCATTTTTTTTGTAATGCGATACGAATTCTGCTAAGCAGATATGCCTAATAGGAGATGGATGTTGGATGTAATAATGAATAATAGAGCGACATATGACGTCCTCTGAATTGTCAAATTCTTGTTGCAACAAAACTGATGGTTTAAGCATAAATGTGCGTTTTTTAAGTGGAGATGTGTTTATGAAGACACATTTTCTTGAACTACAAGTGAGGGGCAAAGAAAGGGCAATGTGAACTGCTTGCTGAGAAGAAATTTGTTGAAGATTAAGCAATGTATTTCCAAGGGTGTGTATCATTTGTATGGCATCAATATGACTTCTTTCGTGTTATTTGTGTATTTTTTTGAATGCAGATGTCATAGATTTGTCAATCTTCATCATATACGAGGTGCAATAGGATGTTGTAGCATATGCATTCAGCATGTACTATGCATCTGTATTTTCTTTCCACATAACTTGCATGTCCTTGGAGAAACTGTTGTTCCAAATATGCGAGAGTTTCTGTTTAAGGAAAAGTATTGGTTGCCTAAGCGTTATTTGTATGGCTTGGATGTACTCATCCTCTGATAGATTTACCTGTGTCAAGAAGGCATCAAAGCTCATCATTTCATCAAATCCTCCTTGTTCTATAAATGCGAACAAGGATTTAGATTTCTCAACAACAACACTGTTCTCTAAACTAACTGGCTCTATGATTCTTGTAGCTCTCATTGGCGGAATGGGAAAATTGTATCTGCAATGTGAGTTTTTTTGTTTTCTACAACTTGTATGGTAATGTCTATGGACTTTCACAAGCTCTAGTTCCAAATGATCTGTATTGCATGTTATGTATTTATCCACAAATTGTTCGATTTCTGAATTCTTATCAGCTCCATAGACTAGTGCAGCCTTTATCCACAACAATGCATGGTCATGCTCATTTCCCCTATTCTGGAATTCAGTCACAAAAAAGTAGTCCGATATTTTTCCAAAAAAACGTTTCATCATGGCATATCAATTGTCTCAAAGAATTTATTCTATGTCTATAGTCTTGAGTACATGTCACCAGGTCTTTTCTTATGAGGTAGCCAATGTCGTGATTTTCCAGTGTATCGGTTTTTTTTTTACTTTTCCTGTTACTATGCAGGTCAGAAACAGCAGCCACCAATGGATCCCAGCAATGCTCTGCACTTGTAAATGTGATGAAAAAAGTTAGCGGCCCCACATGTCGGATCATTGCAAAAAAAAAAAATGTTTTGTTGCAAATAGTCAGGAGAGGTGCGGATGTTCTTGAAATCTATGTATCCAATATCAGATTTCAGAATTTTTTCTAGGTTTAATTTGTACTTCACATCCTTGCCCAACAACTTTCTTCCTTATAACTGGCCTTTTCTTATTCAGACCCACATGCAGGACAAAACTTGCTCTATTATTATGCGCATTGTTTTGAAAAACAAATTTGTTATGTGATAGGAGAAGTAATCGCTTGAATGTAGTATCTCCCATCTGGATATTTTATGATAACTGAATCGTTCTGTAATATCAGTGCCACGCGGATCTTCGTAGAACAGTGTTGGAAAGTTTATTTCCTCAACGAATTTGTCCTTGAATATTCCAAGTGGACGCTGCCCCTCACCAGGTGCGATTTCGACAATTTTGTCTTGAAAGTCATGAATGCACTGTGAATCAGTGAATCCATGGACCAATGTTTCAGCAAGTGTTTCAGTCTTTGATTCATCACTTGTATCAGAATCACTAGGATTTTCAAGAGTCTCTGCAGAGTTGTCATGTTCTTCTGCAAGAACACTGTTCCAGCTGGCATTTATACAAATGTTCTCTGCTTTGTACAAGGCCTTGGAACATAATTCATTTAATACTTTCATAAAAGCATGCACACGCACTTTGCCTATCTAATACGCATTTTTGTATTGCAAGCGTCTTTTCAGAGCCACGACGATTGTAATTGTATTGTTAATGAACTGTGGCAATATTTTTTGCACAACATCTAGCCGAACAGGCACATTAATAATTGATCATGTTAAGCCCATCTGGGGTCGCTTATATCCCCAAGGTCTGATTTGAGCAAATGCAATTCGTAGAGAGACAAGTCTCTCCTCAAGTTCTGTAAGTGCACTTACATATTCTAGTGGTGTATTACATCTTATTCACTCAGGGGTTGCAAATTGTGGCAGTTTTCCATTTTCAAGCGATTGTTTGCATGGAAGACAAACTTTCCCACTGGAAAATGGTTTATCATGGGTTGTCAGATGGAGGTATTCTGGTTCCAAATTAGGCATGAAAGACTTACTGTTTTTTGAAAAATTCAATTGTTCACAAATTGCACATGCAATGGAAGGAGTGTCTTTCATTTGTTTCATGTAGGTCTGTCTTGCATTTTTTTTTCGCGTGGAAGTATGGGTAGAAACGGTTTCTTGTTTTTCATGTACACCATGAACTCCCACAGTTGCATGACCATTCTGGGATATTCAAGCACACATGTTTATGTTTTGTTCTGCACAAACAAATTTCTTTACATTGTCATATGTGAGTTTCTCTCTCAAAAGGAAGTGTAGCAATGTTTTTTTTTTCTCTCGTGCATGACCTTTTTCAAGTTGTGGTAACTTACTCTACATTTCTTTCCCAAGGGAAGGATGACTTGGTGGCAATTGGGATGAATTTCACTCTCACCCAGTTTCTCAGAAACTATTTTACGTTTTTTGTTCAAGGCCTCTATTTGATTATCAGAAGTTGGACGAATTTGAAGAACAATTTTTTTCAAATTGTGATAACTTACTCTACGTTTTTTGTTTAAGCCCTTTATGACCTCATTATAACTGAAATGAATTCTACGCATGTTTTTTTTGTTCAAGCCCTGCCTACCCATATCGCAACCTGGAGGACTCTCGTTTTGACTAAAAAGCATTCCACGCATATGCAGATTCGATGTCGTTTGGGTGGCATGCACACTCAACCCTGAACTATTGATATCTCCAAGCAAAGGTTCATAATGGATATGTAATGTATCTATTTTCAATGACAGGATGTGAATTATTCTATCGTAATTTGAATCGGTAACCCAGGAATGGACAGTGTCAGTTGGCGAGGCTGACCAAACCTGGATCTTCACCCTGAATACCATAGACAGCCACTGCAAACAGAATCTGCAACCCTCCATATTTCCTTCTTCATATGGAAGCACCATGTTCACAAGGTATTCCTGCCAACTTCCAACTGTCAGCGTATTTTCCATGAGATATGAGAAAAGGCGCTGATGCAAGAACCTAAAAGCCTATTCATTGCCGCCTATAATCCCATTGCAGAAGGACTGTACAATGTAAAGACACAGTGACTAAGCATCGAAGTCGACTGCTACCAAACAACAAAGTGCATTAAACAGACTATCTCCACAGTTAGACACAACATTTGTTGCCATCTGTAAACCATAGCAATTTATGCCATCCAAAATTTGTTTCCATTGCGATTGAAGGTATTTGCAAATAACAGACAAGTAGATACGAGGACCTTCTATATTGCATATGGACATTTTTATGTACAACAATGGTTCATAATGGCCACTGAGGGCATCGGCATCATGGAACAAGATGCAATATGGATTATCAGATGTAGTTTTGTTGAGTAGTAGATATCTTGTTTTTCTTATCAATGACCATATGCCAACTGATATATTCAGCCAGTTAGATAGCCACCGAATACAAAATGTATCTCCCCAAAGTCCCCTTTGATGTGTAGGCAGAACTAGAGATGCAGACAACCACATCTTTGAAAAATACGTAGCCACATCATGTATTCCATGCAACTACCGAAGAAAATCATATTCCAATTTGTATTCATAGGACTTCAAAACCTCAGCATTGTCATTTTTAAAATAGGCCAAGAAATAATCTATCAATCCATTGCGCAGCTCGGTCGACGAATACCGGAAATGCAATAGAACCTGGAATGTATCAAAAAGGCAATTCCCAACAGCATACGAGAATGCATCCAATCTAAAAAGGTCATTCCTATGAAAAACCATGTCAATGTTGTCATGTACAATGGACTGTGTATCTTTTTTATACGACTCAACATCTATTACCTTTTTCATCTTTTCAACTGTCATTTTGAAGCTGTTTGCTAGCTACTTTTAGTTTCTATCAAAGCAGAGAAAAACATAGGAAAAAAATAAAAACTAGCAAAATAAAAAAGAAAAGCAAAATAGCGCACCAATCCCCGTATGTATCTTTAAACCTTCCTTCTTCTCAACTTGAATCCCCATAGTTACCATAGCAAATGAGAAGAAAATAGAATGAAACTAGAAACTAAACCAAACAGAAGAAAGACCGCAAAAAAATAAAACCACAACTTAACTCCGCAAAAAGAAAACATGCAGACGCAGTTTTCCGGCCCACAGAGTAGAAGCATACACTGCATCTACACCTCGCCCGATGGTTCCATCTTCTGATAGCTCCCAACCACTTTTCGTAAAGGCCTCTGCATTGCAATTTTCGGAAAAACTATGGATGCGACATCCGCCATATGAAGACGCATTGTTTCCAAGAATAGAAACTAAGAGCACAAACAAAAATGGTCTAGAACAGAATATTGAAAATCACCAAGAACATGGAAACTTACCCACCAACAAAGGATAAGAAGACCTTAGCGCCAAAAAAAATGCAAACCGCAACAACAGGTCTAACAGCTTGCAAAGTTGAAGAACAACAAACCAGCGAACAACCACGAAGAGCTCGAACTGCAAGTGCAGGACCTCAACTTTGCAAATTTGAATCAAACAAGAACCATAATCATCGAACAAAATAACAAACAAGGATGGAGCACAAGAGCAGGGATGTAGGCCATGAACAAAGCTGTATTGCAAGGCATCTATACAATAAACATTTAAGACTAGAAGAGCTATTACATAAACAGTTAAGACAGTAAGGACCATCGAAGGGCGTAGGCCTGTGCAAGCATTTAAGAAAAGATGTAATGTGGAAGGACTGTTCTCTCGAAGCATGCAACAATAAAGCATAAATCAGACATAGCAATATCGTGGAGAATGTATTCAACCCAACAGAAAATGCTAAGGGGAAACATTCGAACTAATGCTAACATTAATCCACATTCCACGAATTCATAACAAAATTTATGATTCAAAAAGACCATATACTACCAAATACTTTGGAAATGCAAACATATTTTACATTGGGAATAGTGAAGGCAGCAATAAGACCTCCAATCCGTTGTCCAATCAGATCTTGACAAACATGATACTTTTTATTATATAAAAATCGATATTTTCACTTCCCTTGTTCCAACAATAGACAATAACGAAATATTTCTGGTCAACGCACAAAGTAATGCCAGGTCAACAATTTATCGATCGCTAGAGTCCCTCTATACCTACGGCAGGGACTAATAAAGGGTAGATATTTTCACATATTTCTTCTAATATAAAGATGACTCAAAATAGATTTCAGGATCAAAATTTATGGCAAAAATATCGAACGATTTTTTTTTTTTCTTAAATAGGATATATTTTGTGTGTAGTAATTTCTTATAAATAAATTATATAAATAAATCTTAGGTTAGCTTTAACTCATTAATGTCATGAGTACAAAATAAAAGGAGTATGTTGAAGTTGTATGCAAACAATTTGGATTATATTCTAAGTTTAGATAAATAAATATTATTTTTTAAAATTTTAAAATATAAATAAGTGGAGTGTTACACAATCATTGTACCTTTGAAGTGAGGGAAAGAAATTATGATGAGAATCAAACATTAAAGTTTTTTTTAGATGAGCCATGAATAAATAATAGTGGATCTATTCAACAAGTTCCATTTGAGGATTATCATATCTTATGAAGTGTATTTCCCTTCATGATAGGTGGTCATTTTCTTTTTTCTTTTGCCATTGCACAAGATAAGATATAACAAATTGCCTCTAAGACCATATCCATGGTCAATAATTAAAAATATTCATCAATTGAGAATGTATGTTCATCATTCTTTTAAAGGCCTTATTGCAAATATCGTCACATTATGTTTTTGCATTTCGACTATCTCCCTATCTTATCTTTGTCATTTCATCTTATGTGATGGCCAAATAGTGTCTAAAAACTCATGATTTGATATTTGCTAGTGCACTTGCAATAATGATTGGGAAATACTTAGCCTACAATTTCAAGGATGTGATATTGGCTCAGTGTGGATTTTATTGGAGGCAACTGAAAAAAATGTGTGTTAGAATTTCTTAATGCCAAAAGAATTTAGTGCATCAAGCATATGTGGGGGGAGGAGGTATGTATGATGATACATTCCATTTTGGAGGATAGTGAGAGTGAAATAATAGTCATGAATGTGAGCAAGATTGTTTGTACCTTTGCCTCTAATATAGTTTGGAGAGCATTTGCAAGGAGGGAATTTTATGATGATGATGATTTGGACATCAATTACCAAATATTTAAGGATCTAGTTGCATACTTATCAGCTATGGTGGTGTTGGCAGCCAATTCACATTTTTTCCATTGTCTTATAAGCTACCTACACCAATGTTTTACAAACGTCAATTTTTCATCGCAATTTTCAAGTAAACGACACTTTTATTTTTGCGACGTTTGCACATTTACCTCGTTTTTGTTTTCACGGCTGTAAGCATGAAAACTTGGTCTTTCGAAGTCGCATTAAAATCATTATTTAAATTTTCGTTATCCTTCTTGTCGATATGCCTATTGCGCTTACATTTTACTTATCACTATACAACTTGCAAAACTCTTTTGATCTGCACTCATTGGGCATTCTTTGACTGATTATGTATTTTCGTTTCATTAATTTGCAAGGCATTGACAGTTGAATTTACATGTGCTTTGATTTGATTTACTTGACCATTGTTTTCATTAAAATATATAGGTGTTATGGTTAAACCCTTGATATATATTTCATTTGATATAACACCTAGTTTCAAAACGCATTGGTACCTCGCTTAAACTCTCTATATGAATTAATACATCGCATGTGATATAGTCAAAACATTGGTATTGGTTTCGATTTGTAAGTTTGGTTTAAAACTATGGCATAACTTTGATTGCACGCTTTGTTTTAATACACTTACCATTGGTTTCATTGGTTGGCCAAGTGACATGATTGTTGAGCTATACTATAATGGGTAGAACAGCTATAAGTCGGCGGTTGTACCTTGGCAATAACTATTATGCATGGCAGAGATAAGCTCCACCACCTTTGCACAATGACATTAATGTCTATCCCTTATCCATGTTTCACCTTTGTTAGCTCAGGTAACCCTTCATGCACTCTGCTCCTATGTGTGCTATGATCCAAACCTTGGCTCGTTCACCGTGTGCTCGGCTCCATGGAACCGGTGGTGCGAATCGAGCCGAATGGTAGC
>CBVK0101373515.1:0-15361 GCA_900067695.1 Picea abies | reverse complement strand
TCCAATTGATATCTTGCAAATATTTGAATTATTATTCCATGGGTGTATTTGTCAGGTATGTTAATGGATTATGATAATCTATATGGTAACATTATATATTATCACCATATGCTTGTGTATCTTGGTTTTTGATGACAAGTTGCAGGTCTTAAGCTTTGAGTTGTGTGTTAAATGTTAGTCTTCCTTGAACGTACAAATGAGGTAGGCTCTTGAACTTGTCTTGTTATAATTTCATTTATATAGCATACTTGGGATTAGATTTGTTTTCTTCCTTTCATTCTGTTTGTTTTGGTTTACCCCATACCATAGAGAGATTTTCCTCGTAACATAATTGGCAACCATAGTTGGGATTGTTGTTCTTTTTGGGGTTTGGACTATTTTTCTCCTTGACTTGCTCTCTGTTAGCCTACATTTCCTTGTGGTATGATTACTTGACAGCCTATTTGTACTTTGGATATGAGTTTCTTGGATTAATCCTTGCCATGGAAGTATTTTACTATACATACATGGTTTTTCCCTTGATAGACACGTACATATGCGAGTTGTCCTTATCTAGGGCATGTACATATGTGAGTTTTTCTCAAACAGTCACGTACATAAGCTATTTAGGCTTACTAGTTGAGTTTGATGTTTGTTGAGTGAGTTTGGTTGGTTTTTGAGTCTTCTTGGGTCTATGTACTAACTGTTAAGTGCTTACAGAGTGATAGGAAACCTTTTTATTGTTGAATTTTTGGGCGATATTCTTTCTTATCATATTTTTCATTGTTTGTCATTGCACATTGGTCTGAGTTTTTCTTCTTGGTATCCTACTTGGCTTGTATATTTTTTCTTGTAGTGGGGTCTGTATGTGAAGCTTATGTCTAGTCCTTGCATTTTATTTTATTTATATCAAAAATACAAAAAAAAATTGCTCATTTTTCATTATGGCATTTTCTCTTTTGATTACCTAGTATTGATCTTGGCACATGTGGAAAGATTGCATTTTTATTGAAATTATAGAAATTGCATTGAAAGTTGAATTTAAAAGCTTACCATCTCTTGAGAATTTAATATTGGGACTTAGTAATATTTTTATATTCATTTCTTTGATATGCTGAGTCATAATATCATCAGTTTCACAATCACACCTCATGAATAAATAAAATCCATTAAAAGTAACATTGATTAACTAAAAATGATTAGAAATGATTTTATTTCTCAGGGTACATAAACAACCATAGAACATAGGGCCTTGGAATAAGATTTTGTGAGTAAAATTATCTAAGGCTACTAAACTAAACATATTTGTCTAACCAGGGAGTGGTGAAACCCATTATCTAATTAGTGATGTCAGGAGGCTCCGCTCACACTTGAGTTAATCACGAGGTTGCGTGAAGTTGGTTGCATAGATATCCCTCTAATACCTTCTTAGTGTCAGAGATATTTTTAGGGTTCTATTTGTATTTGGGGGTCTTGCTAGTACCTTTACCTCCGTGAGAGGTGGTGCTTTCAATATTTCAGGCTTTGTTACCCTACCCATATGGTGGACCAGACTTATAAATGTTCTCCTGCACATTGGTTTTATTGTGGTGACTCGTATATTGACATAGGTAGCCACATAGGTTACTTACAGGGGTTATTTTGTAGGTACCTTGAGTTAGATAAGGGTCGGACAACACACAAACTTTATAAAGGTTACCTATCTGGAGGGATCTGACCAATTGCGTTGTTAAGCCGACAAGGGACCTTATAACTGATTCTGATACCTCCAATATTTTGAAGGGAGTCTCAGGCCCCTCTTGGGCGAGGCATACCTACTCTAGTGAGGGAGGCCTCTTTTTAGCTACTATATCTTGTTTATGTGCATTTGGCCCTTTTTATTTATTTTTCGTGTGCTCTTTGATTGTTAGTTGGCCCTAGGATTTGGTTTCACATATAGAGTATTGAGTCATTATGAAGCAAGACGAGCCTCCTCACAAGTCTCACCATTTTTTGAAGTTACCACCGCATTTTGAGTCTTTACCGAAGTTTCCTTCTAAAAGGCATACAATTAATAGAAGTGGTACATATATCTCCACCCCCTAGACTTGTGATTATCCAGTTATGAGTATTGAGTCAAGTCTGAATGACAGAGGGAGTCCCTTGACTGCTATACCTTCTATGGTTAGTCAGATTCTTATTACTGCTTCAGTCACGACGATTGTAGTGCCAGAGGTTCCCGTCCTTAATCCTACCCATATCGTGGTTTATACTCAACCCATACAAATGAACCCTTTCAGGTCTCTTTTTGGTATGCAAGGATACAATTCTCAATCTGTACCTTCGGTCGCTAAACCTTTTTCTTTTGGTATGCCCAATATGACATCGTAAATTTCATCCTCCATTCCAGCGACTAATGAAAATCCTAGTTTTGGACCTAGGGGCATGACTCCTCCGCATGCTCCTCTCTCATTTGGTGGAATTCATATTGCCCAAACGAATCCTATGGTTGGAGGCCAACATCCTTTTTATTCTGGGTCTAATCCTAGTCTCAATGCTCCTAGATGGAGTACTCAACCGGGTAGACAAGACACTTTGTATATTTCATCCTTTCCCCCTTCCTCCTCCATGTCGATTCTGACAAAAACGTTTGTTATGGAAAATCCCTCTTTATCCTTTGGAGTTCCACCTAGAGGGAGTTAGTTTAATGCTATTGGAATCCCCCAGCCTAGAGCTCCTCTAGTTGGGGGAAATGTTTATAACCCTCATTATGTCTCCCCTGTAGTTATGGTGCCCATACAACCTCTTATGAATCATTTTGGAGAAGGATATTACCCTACCAGATAGGGCCATGGTATATATCAGAACCCTGGATGGCCTACAATCCCTCAACACCAATGTTTCTCAGGAGCATGGGATTAGATGTTGCAACCCCATCTCCCTTTTCTAGCTACGCTTAATCTACCATATTTTTTGAGATTAATGAATGACCCAGTGTGTCACAATCAATCATGGCCCTCCGTCTCCACTAAGATTCCTTAAGAAATTTCAAAATTCGAGGGAAGGATTAGCGAGAATCTGGGTGATCATGTTACTAATTTTCATCTTTGGTGCTCATCCAATTCCCTTAATGATGATTATATTCATTTGAAGTGATATCAATGCACCCTCATGGTGGTCGCCATGAAATGGTACATTGATCTACCGGGGGCAATGTATGGAAACTTTAATCATATGGTTTTGGCCTTTCTCAACCAATTCCTGTTGTCGGTTCGTTATGATGTCGGCATATAACTTTTTTTGGCCTTTCTCCAAGATAAGGCCACACATATCTTGGACCATATCCAAGAGTGGCATAGACAGAAGAGGTTGATCAAAGCTTGTATTCCTCTAGAGTTTCTATTGGAGTGGTTTCTTAAGTCCTTATTGCCTTATATTTCAAAGGAGGTTTCTACATCCGGAGTAACATTTGAGGAAGAATTTATTTTCAAAGCCCAACAACTGAACCTCATATATGCTCAGTCTGGGATGTTGTATGAAATTATTCCTGATGCGTTGTGGTCGAATTATGACCCTAGACAAAATTTGGGGCCTCATGTCGATGGCATCATAGGCTCTGAAAAGTTTAAGTGTATAGACTTGGTGACTAACCAGTTGAAGGATTTGTATCTAAGCTATCCTATAGAAGGACAAGCTTTGACTTCATCCTCCACTCCCACTCAGTTGATAGATGTGCATTTTGTACACTCATCGAACAACCCAAATGGTAACCAACAACCAGGAGGGAATAGAAAGCAAGGACGAGATAATAATTGTAAGGGTGGGAAAAATAATAACAAATCCAAGGATGACATTAGCAATGATAGATCGACTAATAATGTTGGTGAGGGAAAGAAATAAAAAGAGAATGTGAAGTTTCCTTGTAAAATTTGTAAATATGATCACCTTACCCACCTATGCCTCAAAATCAAGGAGGCCTCGAGGCTCTTATCAAAACCACTTGATGTGTTGACCAATTGATTTTCGCATAATCAACACATGGCTTCAGGGTCCTCCAACACCGGAAATGCATTGAGCGGTAGTTGAAACCCCTCGACACATGAAGGTGGCCATCTATGTGTTAATATGGTCAAGTCTTAGATTGATGTAGCCACTCGATCTCATGATTACAGTTCTTCACATATTGTTACATGTCCAAAGTATCCCCCTCCTCCTGAAACACCCTTGCAAATTGAAAATTTGGAACCTTCACCTCATATTTCAAAAGGAGTTCTAAAATGATCTTCCCACAATCATAATTCCAGAGCTTCCCAAAACTATTCGATTGTCAAATATTTGGGTCAATCCCTTGTGCGATTTTGACTTTGGAGGTGCTCCAGACATGTCATTCACAGAGGAATGCCTTGTTATCTTTTTTAGGAGATCTAGACCCGTGTGGCTCAAAGTTTATTAAGTTTGGCATAATGGATGTTAAGCCTCACTTGCCTTACCACATGGCCTTTCAAATCCATGTAGAGTACACACAAATTACCATCAAACACATTATAGGTATTGAAGGTGATGCAACATGTGTGATGTCCCTAACTTGTTGGAAAGCCATTGGCTCTTCGACTCTATCCCAATCTATGACTTTGTTGACCGCATTTGATGGACACTCATTTCAAACCCACAAAATTCTTCCCACTTTTTTGGTATAGTTAGGTGGAAAGACAATGGAGGTTGATGTTGAGGTAGTTGATGCGCCCCTTGACTATAATTTACTACTAGGGTGTAATTGGACTTATTCCATGACCATGGTCATGTCATATATTTTCCGCACTTTATGTTTTCCTCATGAAGAGAAAATAGTGATGATTGATCAATTGTCCTTTGTGCATGCTAGTCCTAATGCATAAGTTGGACCTTCGATCCTTGTTATTGGTAATTATCAGCAGGAAACCGAGGATATTGGTGTCAGAATGTATTCCTTTCTCAGGGGTAGCTTTGATTTTGTTGCATCAATCCATCATATTCTTACCATTTCTGGTATGTATTTGTTTTCGATGAGGTCTGTTCATTTTCATACTTTGTATTTCAATGATCATTGGACCCTACCTTCCCTGACTATATTGTGTGAAGGTTAGTCACACATCGATATGGAAATGCCACTGTCAGTGGCAAAGGTTGTGTATCAAGTTATTCTTAACGCTATTGTTGACCCATATCCTTTCTCCTCACAAAGAGATGAGGAGGATCGTGTTCTAGAGCCCATATGTGCCACCCAATCATCTTGTTCACATGATTTCATTGATGATACTTTACCTTTGGATGAATCCATATGAGAGGCCATGAATGGTCCTGATAGGCCTTGGGACAATATGCATCATTGCTCCTATTTCCTCCCAGAACTTGTTAGGATCAAATAGGAGAATTTAGATCTACCTTGAGTGATATGGTCGGTCACACTGTGGTTCCACTATATATGCATGGTATTTATGCTGAAGGAAACATGGAGAATATTTATCCTACCATCATGATCGACAGCTCTCGAGTTCCTGGAAAAATTAAGAAGGTATATATTGGTGCAGATTGTTCTTCTGAAGAAATTCATATCTACACCGATCTCTTAAAATAATTTCCTGATGTATTCGCTTGCTCGAACAAAGAGATTCTAGGGATCGACCTTATCATTGTCGAACATGAGATCAATACTTATCTAGATGCTAGACCTATTTGACAAAGTCTTAGAGATATTAATCCTAGGAAGTCCCCTATTATTAAGGAAGAGGTAGAGAAGCTACTTAATCTTGAATCTACTTGGTTCCCTTGACCAAATGGGTGTCCAACCCCATTCCCGTGAATATAAAACAAGGAACCATCCACGTATGTATGGATTTTTGAGAATTGAACAAGGATTGTCCTAAAGAAAACTTTCTGACTCCTATCATTGACCAGATTCTTAATGAGTGTGTGGGAAGCAAAGTTTTTTCTTTTATGGATGGATTTTCAGGATATAATCAAATTGAAATCAAACCTGAGGATCAACACAAGATGACGTTTATATGTCCTTGGGGTACTTTTTCATACTGGAAAATGCCTTTCATCCTTAAAAATGTTAGAGAAACCTTCCAACATTCCATGAATTTTTCTTTTCAAGATCTCAAAAATATTGTCGAATCTTACCTCGATGATCTCACTACTCACTCTAGAAAGAGAGTAGATTTCTCCAGTCACATTTGATTAATATTTGAGAGATTCCATTACTATCACATATATTTGAACCCTCACAAGTGCATCTTGAGTGTTAGGTCTAGTCGTCTCTTAGGATTCTTAGTCTTTGAGCACAGGATCATGGTCGATCCTATGAAGGTTGAGGCAATACTTTGATTTCCTCCCCCACACAACATTCTACAACTTCAAAGTTTACAAGGGAAGGATAACTTCTTCCATCGGTTTATAGTGAACTATGCCAATTTAACTAAGGGTTTCATGTGTCTTTTGAAGAAGGGTACTAATTTTATATGGGATGAGGGAGCCCATGAATCCTTCAATGCTCTTAATAAATCTTTACTATCAGCGCCTCTGCTGAACCCTCCAGACTATAGTAGAATTTTTTTTTCTTTATATCACCACGACCGAAGGGACGGTTGGTATGGTTCTAGTTTAGGAGGATGATGAGCTCT
This sequence comes from Picea abies, assembly GCA_900067695.1. Taxonomy (NCBI): domain Eukaryota; kingdom Viridiplantae; phylum Streptophyta; class Pinopsida; order Pinales; family Pinaceae; genus Picea; species Picea abies. The sequence continues at coordinate 8,741 of CBVK0101373515.1, read as the reverse complement.
ATGAGCACATTGTATACTATCTCAATAGAAATTTAGTTGGTCATGAACTTAAATACTCTCATGTAGAATAACTAGCCTTGGTAATCATACATGTTGTTGGATTTCATATCTTTCCTCTTCTACTTAGGATTCACTTACTCTGATCCTATTCTACCCAGGTTCAGACTTAGCAAGATCCCAACAAAATCCCTCTAAAACTATTGGTCTCTCTGGTAGACCAGAAGGAAACATAGCACATAGAGTGCATTGCACAGTCTCACATGATATAGCTCTATGGGTGGTTGTAATACTTAGGTGTTTGCAACCTAGGAATGAGTGGAGATATGTGGGTGTAAACTATAATCTTTATTTATTCAGTCTAGTATAAGATTATAGCAATTATTCTATTCATGCATGTGAAATACCATATTTAACTAGTTAATTCATTCATCTAACATTCATTACTTAACAAAAATAAAGATGCACACATTCATTCACATAACACGAGTGTTACCCTCTCCTGGGCTACGTCCACAAAGATCTATCTCTCAAGATCTTTATTATGGTTCAGTAATATGTCATGTCACATGTGCTTACAATCTTAGAACTAGCCTCTTCGACAGGATCCTCGATTCATGTGAGGCTTATTAGATCACACCAGGATCCTCAACCTATGATCTAAACCTCAAGATCAAGTTTCTCACTGCTCCCTTAGCTCACCCTCTTACTGAGTAGTGCAGTTCTTACAACTCTCTGCCATTTGTTCTCTTCTCTTGTCTCTTTCTATGTCCACCCACTTTTCCTCTAAGTACTACCTATTTATACTCTTGGCTCATCATCCATTATAATACATTACAAAAACCCTAACCCTAGCATCATTAGGTATTCCTTGCATGCGTGCCTCATCTACTTCCCTTACAGGTTCTTCTTTTCCTTCCAGCTGTCCTTTTCTCTTTTAATTATTCTCTTCCCAAAAATAGCCTTTTCTCCTGAGTAGGTCTGCATCCAACAGGCCTCCAACACTGACATGTGACTCATCCTGAGCCACCTAGACTTTTTCCACTTCTTCAACAGATCCTGCAAGAGTCTAGAACTTCTTTGTGAGTTCATTTTCTTGTGTTTGATCCTGCATGGTATTTTCTCTGAGTGCATCCAATACTTGAGTTGTAATATCTTCATTGATCATCTCTGTGCACTCTTCCTAAATTTGTGCCATGTTCTTCTTTTCCTATTCTCCCTTCACAATGACCTCCGCTTCCCACTCTTGGAGAGGTTCCATTTGAGCTTGTCGATCCTTCTTCTGTGTCTATGCAGATATGAGTTCTTCTTGCAGCTTCTTCATATCCTATATTCCTTTGACGTGCTCAGTGATCTGCATTGTCTTCTGCCTCTACTTGAGGTCCTGGATAGATGCACTTATATTTTCCTTTTCTTGGTCTCACTGTTGGACCTGTTGATCCTCCTCCATCTTTTTCCATAGTTGTGCTTCTCTATCAAACAATTCAACAGCTGAGCTAACTTATCATTCCATTTCCTCCATCTGTCCTGCTGCTTCCTTCTTCCTTTTATCCTTCACCCCTGAGGGAGTGGTAGGGATGAGTTTTTCCTAGATGTTATCGATCTCCTGCTTGTATTTATCAATTTTTTTCACAATCTGATTAATTTTCTGTGTCGTCGTGGCCTCTTTTGTTAGTGAGATATTTCAAATTCTGTCGTAGGATACAACCAATCCATGCTCGAGCATATCCATGTGATATTTCTCATCTTTGGTCTTGATATTGACCTCTTTGAGCACCAAATCCAACACTTCTTTGCTATCCTTTGTCTGTTTCAATTCTATTGTGTCTATTCCTGCACACAACTATACCTCCTATGCAACATTGACTTGTAGTTTATATAGAGCCTTGGTTGGTATCCGCCCCATTAACAATTGTAGTTATGCCATATATTTCAAGGGTGTTTGGCCAACAATTTCATCCATGTGCAACATGTTGGGTGTAACGTGAAAAGTCGAGCTCGACTGTGTTATTGTTTGGATAATATCTTACTTGCTCGATGTAGCCTTGGCTCCTGCTTGTGATTCTATAGAGACTGACTCTATTTCTCTACCTGCCCTCTTCATTTCCTTGATGTATTCTAGGAGCTGCCTCATGTTGGCTAGATCATCCTAAATCTTGTCCCTTTGGTGTTGGGATTCATCAGAATCTTCTGATGTTTAGTCCTAGATCCTTTCGGCCACGAGGGTCACGTCGTCCTCAGTGATTGTATATTGTGGTGGTGTCTTGTGTGCCTTAGATTTCTTGTGTGCACCCCCAATGTGTATGATTGTCCTCTTGGTATGGCATTGCTCCTATTGGGTAGCACTTGATGTGGTCCCCTTGTGATGTCTCTGTCTCTTTCTCCAGTTCCTCTGGTGCCTAGGTGTTATTCTTCTTCCCTTCCTAGGTACCTTTCTTTGGTGCACCCCCTTTCTTATGTTGTGTTAGCTTCTACCCTGGATTTGTCTTCTTGGGCATCATTTTGTCTCTTCCAGTTGTTTTTTATTTCCCTACCTCAGCCTCCTTATCTGTGGAAATATCTTGATTCAACACTGGAACTCTCCAGTCATATTTCCAATCCTCGATGGTCATCTCTACATCCTCTTCCTTGATGCAATATCGCAGTTGTAGCCATTCCTTATTAGGATCCTTTCATGTTTGGATCCATACTACATGCTTGGTCGATTTAAATTTGTCTATTCTCTGATATTGCACGACCACTTCTGGCGTAACCCAACAAGTGTTGGCAATGCTTTCATGTAGGTCATTGTAATACCCTATAAACATGCCTATATTTTCACTTTTGTTCTTAGGGTCTGAATTGTTCCCCAATGATATATATCTCATTGCAGCACCTACTGGATCACTCACAAATGTAGGAATACTTCTACTCCCTCCATCTGATCAAGGCGATCAGGATGAGTAGCTAAGAATAGTGAAATTTTTTCCCAAGTCATGTGCATCCTTGCAGTCTTCAATGAATGGATTCAACAAGTACGGGGCCCATCGAAGTATAGTGCACTCCGCACACTGTGTTGTAGTTGATACAACCCCAGTAGGGACTTCCTTCTTGTGGCATTTCCTGATAAATTTTCATGCCATGAGCTTGGTGGCTAGCCTGGTTGTCGTGTCATTGTTGCGCTTAATGATGATTTCAAACGACCTTCCTTATCTTCCATGGGTATTCTTCATTTCCTCGTTTAGTGCCTCCTCCTTTTCTTCTTCATCGAGGAACTATGTAGGGATATCCCCTCGGGATGAAAACCCTGTAATATACACAATGAGATCTACATCTATTGAGACAGGCTCCTCTACCCATAGGTATCCTCTGTGGGTAACTTCCATCCACTACTTCACATGGTTGTTTACATCCCAACCCCTTCCAAAGTGTGGGACCTTCGTCAAGCTTACAATCCTGGTGTTGGCCAGTCCGATTACCCATTGTTTCATTTGGTTAATTGGTTGGCCGAAGGGTCCTATAACCATGGTATCAAAGACAAACATTCTTTGTGAACTCAAGAAACTTGTCCAAGTTGGTCACATTGTGATCTGAGTACCGTAGTTTATCCACGCATCCTAACAGGTTATCCACGACATGCACCCCTTCAGGAATTCATGGTAAGAGTATGGTTGTTGCAGCCTGCCTACACGATGATCTTGTTACTCACTACTTTCCCTTTCATTGTGGTGGCTAACTCGAGGTTCCAACCTCCATTGTTCTCTCCTGTATATATGTCTCTTATTGGATGGTGACATCTTCTACTATGCCCTCCTGTTGCTTCTCTGACACTGATGTATGTGACCTTTCTGGCACGTCCTCTTATGTCTAGTTTGGGACTGTCCTATTAACCCTTTGGGCTTCTTCAAGATTTTTAGGGCGCGAAGTATTTCCTACGTCCTCAACCTGCTGGCCCTATCCCACTTCTAGAATGTCGATATTCATGCCTATTGTTGTTGTTTGTTGGGTGTCCTCCACCACTGGTGTGGGGCTCACTGGTTCCATATTGGGCGAAGGATTTTCGTTCAAGTTGAATAATTTTGTAGTCCATGGTGATTCCTATTCTCGTCCTTGTGGATGTTGAGGTGCTCTAAGGTTGCTTTGAGGTCATCTGCAGGCCTGGCTTGATGCTCATAGTTTGGGTGGTTCAATGGTGGTTAAATTGGTCTCCACCAAGATTTGTTTGCTATGTAACTCTTGTAAACTCTATCTTTTCTTTGTATAAAATGCCTCTCTTTGATTTTCTCACCTTTACAATAACCCTCCTGATCCCTGCATTCTTGCCTTATATAGGAATCGTGTGAAACTTCTTGGAGACATTACCCAAACTGTTTTTTAAATTAACTAGAGCTTCCTGCATACCTTCCATTGAATTCCATTGACATTCCCAGTTGGAGAGATTAATGTGAAATCCCGTCAATATTCCTTGGCTTTCAATTTTGATAGCCACCATCGGTTGGAGAGTATTTGTCGTACCCATTATTTCCACAATTTCTTCCTTTTTCTAACCGTTGGTCCTTTCTCCATAGCGTTAATGTTTCTGAGTGTGCATTATGTTGTTTGGACGATGCACATGGATGTTTTATTCTCATCGTGCTATGTCTCCTTTCGCTAGTTGTTGTCTTCTGACGTTCGGTCTGATACCTCCTATTCTTTTGCATGCAGCCCTATGTTTTTTTTTAAGTGCTATGAGGTCAACTGTCCTTATACAACTTCAGTCGACTCCCATTGATCATTCCTCTAAGTTCCGTTCCTCCCAAATCCTTCAACTGTACAACTACCCCCTCTTTGACCCTCTTTACTTCATATTGTCCCAACCAATGCATTCTAAGTTTTCCTAGGTGTTGAAGAGATTTACTCACGTACACCAAGACTAGGTCTCCCTCCTTGAATTGTTTCCTCTTGATATGTTTATCATGCCAAGATTTGTCCCTTGCTTTATGTACTTCTTGGAGAAACCTTGCTATAATCCTATCTTCTTCCATGATCATCAACTGACTTAACCTTGCTTGTATTTCACCTCGCTCTGTCATGTTTGTAACTGATATGATATGCAAAGTAGGTACCAAAAATTCTAATGGCACCATTTCTTATTGTCTCTATGCCAATTTGAATGGTGCCTTCCCCGTCAATTTTTTACATGTGGTACTGTGTGACCATAGTAATTATGATATCTTCAAGTCCCAATCGTCCCTATTAACATTGCATATATGTGGCAGTGCATTCTCGAGGATCTTATTAAAGGCTTCCACTATTCCATTTGCTTGAGGATGATATGGTGTACTATTTTGATGATAAACTTCAAAATCCTCACTCATCGCCTTAATAGTTTTTTTAATGAAGTGAGTTCCTTGTTCACTCATCAAAATCCTTGGGCATCCAAATCTAGTGATCACATGCTCAAACAAGAAGTGTGATGTGGCATTTGTGCTGCAATCTTTTCCTAGTGTTGGTTTTGCCCATCTTGTTAAGTATTCTATCGTAGTAATAATATACCTCACCCCGTATCTCTTTGATGGTGGGTTAATTGGTCCCACAAAATCTATTTCCCATTTATCAAATACCTTCAAGGTTACTTGTCGTCTCAGGGGCATATCGTCCCATATATTCATTTTACGAACCCTCTTCCATACATCACATCTTTGGCAGTAGTCCTTTGAATCTCTGTGAATAGTCAGCCACCATAGTCCTGCACACAATACCTTATACGCGATAGATTTACATGCATAATGTCCTCCTACTATTCCCTCATGGGATTCTGCTAAAATCCTAGGTCTTTCATGTTCTAATACACATCTTTGCAAGATGTTGTCTGCACCCATATTATATAAGTGTCCTGCAATCAATTGATAGTCTGCAGCCCTGACTACCATATTTTTCTTCTACGTAATATTGAATTCTTGTGACACAGTCCCTATACTCAAGCTTGGAATGATTTCTACAAAACATTCATCATCTATTTGGAATGAAAATAAATGTGCATTGGAAAAGTTGTCCTCTAGATTCGTAGGTTCTTCTCCATTAGTGATCCTTGACAGGTGATCAGGTCTTGCACTGTTGGGCCTTGGTTATGGAAGAAAGTGAAGATTAACGACGAAAGGTGAAGTACAAACTGTGCGAAAGACACATTGACTAATATTGGGTCGAAGTGGTCAAAGAAGAAAAAAAGAAGGAGCGAATTAAGGGAAAATGATTCAATGGACAAGGAGATCGAGGATGTTAGATCATCAAGGAAGATGGATCCTGGAAAAATCAGCGAGTAGAAGAAGATGTCAATGATTTCTTTGGATAACCTCATGGGAAAGAAGGAAAGACAGGTTGTCGAAGCCCAGGAAGTAAGGGTCAAGTTGACCTAGGGTTGTAGACACCAAGGGTTTTGGTCTTTTAGGGCTTTGGCACCTATGTTTTGACCTAAGGCTATTCGAGAGTCATTGTAATGTATAAATAAATGTCCAGAGGACCTGGGATGTCCCCATTCAGAGTTCATTGTTGGCTAGGGTTGTGTTGTGATATCGAATGAGTATTAGTGTGCGTGAAAGAAGTGATGTGTGTGAGAGCACTCTAGTATTGTAAGATCTTCAGCACAGTGCAAAGATCAACCCTGCAGTTGGGTGCACAGGGAGGGGAGGGAAGAAGAGAAAGAGAGAGAAATCTACAAGCTAAGTGCACAGATAGAACTGTATGTTTTCACACAAAATATCAAAAAATTCAGTTCTGTGGATGTAGCCCTAGGGAGAGGGTGAACCACATATATCTTGTTGTTTTGTGTGATTGATGTTGTGTTATTTTACCTTCTGATATCCTGTTATTGCATAATTTTGTTATATCTAAGATATAACTTGCACAGTAGGTTTAAGGGAGATAAAGAATAACTAGATTGTAGTGTGTTGTGCCTTGGATCCACTTTACATTTCCTCTTGTTGTAGACACATGTGTCCTGCAACCCCCTATTGCTACTTCGGGTGAGACTACATCTGCTTCATAGGTTTTGTCGAAAGGGTGAGTAGTTAGGGCTTGTTGGTCCGCTATTAGAGTTGAACCCTAGGTCTGTCCTTGTGCCAACAAATGGTTCTGTTGTTGGGACCGGGATATACTTGAGGGAATGTAAAGGTGGTTTCCATCGAAGACAAAGATTCAAAAGTTGATAGAAGAACAAGAGAGATACTTTTCCAAAGCTCAAAATAAGAACCCTAATCTTAGCACAGAGGATTGGTTGGGAAGGTATATCTTTACTGATATACACAATATTTTCTTTGGAGTAATTCATAAAGATCTATACAAGTGGTTAGCCAGACTAGCAGATACACAGATTGAGATCAGATTTAGACCACCTGTGGTTTGGACATCGGTGCTAATCAATAAAGTCAAGAGATTTGATAATGCTATGTCAAGAGCAGTAGACCAATGGTTTGATAGCACTATTTGAGGGTACATTACCGAGTTTTCTATGTATAGGGTAGAGTCATATCACCAAGGATAGAGGTATTTATTTAAAGAATTGAGAGGAAAATTTTTACAATTTTTGAAGTTGAATATCAAGATGCTATTGCACAAGAAGAACATACTGAAGATAAAGTAATTGGTCAAGTTGAAGAGATAATGTTAAAAAACTTAGACAATGACAGTGACACAGAGGTGGGACATACACACAGTGGGATAACCTTCAGAGAGGTTCCTCTAGTAAACCTGTTTGAGCAGAGCCACAAACCACTAGCATAGGACCAAGGGTTCTACAGTGGAGAAGAAGAATACTTGTTGAATGAGGAACATTCAGAGTCCACTGGAGGAGAGGAAGAGAAGACTGAAGAGCCTCACCGAGAAGAGTTAGAAACTTCAGGAACTGCGTTGAATTTCGAAGTAAGTACTATTACTCCTCATGTTGTTTTAGCAGCTTTAAGTAACCAGAGTAGTCATAGTTACTAGAGCACTCAGAGCACTATTTCTAGCAGTTCATCACATCCTCAGTAAAGAAGCCTAGGAATATCTATGGCATATGAAATGAGGCTACCTATCTTTAGGGGAGATGGATATGAATATCTTGATCAACATTGGTTCTTATGCAAAGCTATGTGGAGTATTAATAATTTCAATGACGAAGCAGTTTAGAGAGCTCAGTTTAGTACTACCCTGAGAGACTATGCACTGAACTAGTACATGAAGTTTGTTAGAGGAGTTGCACAGCGTAAACTATTGAACGAGATCAAGACTGCATTGAGTGCAGAATTCAATAATCCCAAGTCGGAGTTGCAGTGCATTACTGAAATAAAAGAAATCAAGCAGAAAGTAATTGTACCTATTTGGGAGTTTGATTAGAGGTTTAAGGCATTAATAGGCCGATTGATTTTTCAGATCCCAGACGATCAGAATAAGGAACGGTTCATTGTTTCCCTCTTACCATACATCAGATTTCCTCTGATGCAACATAAGGTTGCTTCACAGGCTTAGGTGTTGGAGATCACCATGAAACTAGAATCATCCCCTATGGGAGAATCCAACTCAGGTATGAGTCAAGTTTTGAGTCAATTAACTAGCTTGTCTCTGTAGGTCAAAGATATGAAGAAAGAAAAGGGAAAATATAAAAGATACAATATCTGGTGTATCACGTGAAAATCAGAAGGCCACGATAAGGAGCATTGTCCCCTATTTCATGAGTACTTGGCCTCTGGAGCTCTGAGGCCTTTGAAGCAGGTTAATCTACCCTGGTGCGAGGTATGTAGAAATAGACA
>CBVK0101373510.1:0-11959 GCA_900067695.1 Picea abies | reverse complement strand
GCCACCCTGAATAGAAAGAGCTCCCCATCGAGGTGACAGTGGGTGGGGAAAGCTCCTGTTACGCCAGTTTGAGTCTTACTTCCAAGTTACTAAGCCCATCCTACAAACTGAGCAATAACAAGTTCCAATGCTCCTTTTGTTTTGTTGTCCCTCTTTGGAAAGGGGTTCTTGATGTTCTTCCCTTGTCCATTGCATATGCCTTCCTGATCAACCTTGAGTTCTGGTAAACCTGTGATAGCTTTGCATATGTATGGTAGCGCCTTGTAGTTGATGTGGGCCAATCTTCTATGCCAAAGTTCGCATGAGTTTTCGATGGCATGGGTCATAACAGTTTTTGGGTGACCCTTCAGCTTATATAAACCATTTTCTTCACTTCCGATGACGATTGCTTCATTTAAGATTTCTCCCTTAGCCTACATAAGAACTTCTCCATCTATGAAGGCAACTCTATAGCCTTTCTTGTCTAAGGCTGATATGGAGAGTAAGTTCTTCTTTAGGCCCGGTACATAGAGTACGTCCTTCATAGTTATTGAGTTTTCTGAATCTAGCTTGTAGTTTGATTCTCCTATTCCCTTGATGGGATATTGATAATCATCTCCAAGAGTTACTTTCTGAGAAAACTTCTTTTTTGAAATACAAGAAAGAGTATTTTTCTTACCCATCATATGCTTTGATGCACCGCTATCAATGAGCCATGTGTCCTCTCCAGGTGATACAGATCTTGAGAGAGCTGAGATCAAGACATGGTCCTTAATCATCTTCATAGGTGGTTCTTCATCTTCGGCAATGTGAGCATGTTGCCTTTTGTGCTTCCTCTTGTACTCTTCTCTTCTGACTGGACAATTATTCGCCTTGTGTCCCATCTTATCACGATGATAACATTGTATAGATGAGAGATCTCGTCCCTTGCGTTGTCCTTTCTACTGAAAATATCTTGAATGAGATTCTTGGTTGTTGAACTTGTTTGATGGTTGCGGTTCTCTATGAGATTCCCTTTTGAAGTAGGGTTTCTTCCTTCCTCCTTTTGTATGAGTAGCTAGGGCTTGATCATTGTCCCTTGCTAGTAGTGCTTCACGGTTGGCTACCCTTGTCTCTTCTTGGGTGCATTCTTCCCATAAGCTTTCAAACTGTAGTTTCTCCTTTTTGCCACATACTGACTGGATGAAAGCATCCCAAGGTCTAGCGAGACCATTTAGGGCGGTTATTACAAATTCGTCTTCGTCGATGGTGTCTCCAATCGCTTTCAATTGTTCTTTTATTTCGGAGATTCGGGAGAAATATTCTTGAATCATTTCTCCTTTCTGCATCTTGGTATTCTTCAACTGAGTTCTTAGATTCATCTTTCGATTGATGTTCTTTCCTTCATATAGTTTGCTTAGAGCATCAAACATTTCCTTTGGAGTTTTCTTTGATGATACATACGGGATCAGGTGGTCTTTGATTGAATCTGCGATGATTCTCTGAGCCTTGATTGAGTCCTTCTAATGCTTCGCTTTCTCTATGGCATCTTCAGGTTCCTCCACTTCTTCTTTGATAAATCTTGATAGGTCATTCTCTGCAAGGATCAGACTGATCCTATACTTCCAAGAATGGAAGTTGTCTATGCCTTCTAGTTTCTCAACAAGCTTTGTGCTTGCAGACATTTTGTACTTGCGGCAACAAAAATAACCAAAAATTGAAAATGCTCGAAATCAAATTTTGACCTTACCAGGAGGTGCACTTGGCTGAGGCGAGTAGCCTGGTACACTTGGATCTGAGAAAATCCAAATTTTTCCCTGTCAAATCTGATCTGTGGATTTCTTAACTGGTGCTTCTGGTACTTCTGGTACTCTGGTACTTTTGGTACTGGTTTTCGGATACTTCTGGTACTTTTGTGAAACTAGGGTTTCACTTTGCGAAAGATCCAGACACTGAAAAGGTGCGCTCTAGGTGCCAAATTGATCCTGGGGGGAGGGCGCAGCTTTCTAGGAGGTTAGAGAGCTGAAAAGAGATACTTTTTCAAAACCCTAATTTGCAGGTGCTGCAGTAGTGACGTTTTTCCTCTTTCAAATTGTGCTTCCTTCAGGAAAATAATAATAAGAATGCTCTTCACAATTACATTATTTCAACATGATATGCCTATCATGGAGGAGGCACCTGCATGGTTAGAGGAGGAACAACAATAAGAGGAGCAAGAGGAGGAGTAGGAGGAGGAACTTGAAGATATCATGGAGGGTGATGTGCTAGCACTGGCACCACCTTCTACCAAATTGATGCACCTAGTTCTAGACCCATCAGTCAACGTCAAACAATTCGTGCAGGGCCAAGGCCTTCTACAGTCAGGGGCAAGCCTAGCAAACAACCCATGAACTTTTGCCATAAAAGGGGGAGAGGGCATTGATATCAGATAGCTAGCTGCTAGTTTTGTTTCTTTTGTCATTGTACATCTACCTCATGATGATGAGATAGAGTTATATATGTGATGTCATTTCGTATTGTTTCACCATTTTTGAGTCCTTTATTGTACAACAATAAGGGTTCAAGATTTAGTATCAACTACGATGTATCATTTTATTTGGCATCCACTACATCATATATATTAGTTCGTTCTCCATATTTATGTGCCAATGTGTTTATATGATGTTGTTGTTGCTTTATATGTTTAAAATTTTGAAAAAAAATGAGTATATTTTGTATTTTTTAAAGTTTTCCGCGGTTTGACGATGTTTCCATGAAGATGTTTCCTAGAATGTAGTCGATTTTTTTGTTGATTCTAATATTATCAACACTGATATAGATACCTAGTCTGAATACAACAAAGAGTGGGTTTATGGATACTCAAATAAAAAATTGCTAGCACAAATATAACAGAGAGTGGGTATATGAATACTTGACCTGAATACAACTGAGAGTGGATTTATGGATATCCAACTCGAATGCAACTAGGAGTGGGTTTATGGATCATACCCAACTCAAAATAGAAAGGTGAGTGGGTGTATGAATACCCAACTCAAAATAGGGTGGCCCTATGCACAACATTCCCCTTTTTTTAATAGAGGCCTCGGAGAGAGAGCATTACATCACAACTTCCCCCCTCCCAATGCTAAACATGGGCCATATGTTGATGTTTTGGTAGCTGCGGGAGGATCTTTCCCTCCTAGATAACCTTTCTTAGATGCGAAGAAGATTCTGGATGCAAGAGATCCATTGAACATATATTGAAATACCCTAGAAGAGAAGTTGGCCCAGAAGAATAAAGTAATAATGAAAAGACACCTGTCCATAGAAGAAGTCGACCCAGTTTAGTGGCCAAGAAGACTATAACTAGAGGACGTCTTGGCTCATTTGTTCACTAACTCACACTCTCCCAGCTACATAGAAGCAAGGCACAAGTTTGGAGGAGGTGACGCAGTAGCTGCAGCTGCACAATTTATTATTGCTCGGTCTTTTGGTATCTCTCTCTTGTGCGCTACTCCTTGAGGAGGTGCACTACTTTTGTATGGTGTTGTTGCTGCAGCTGGGGTGGTATTTCTAGTTAATCTATCACTTGTGCTAGGGTTTATCTGATTGGACTTGCTTTGTGAAACAAAATCTATGTAAGAAAGGTTGTTGGGTTTTTCCCCCATTTGGGGTTTTCCCAGGATAAATCTCTTGTGTTCTTTTTTGTTTCTTGTTTATGTTTCTACTGCTCAGTACATGATATATATATGTTAATGGTAACAAAGTAAAAGAACACTAGTAACACTAATGCTCTATAAATAAGGAAAATCCAACATGGTATCAGAGTTGGTTACCTTTAGAACAATTTAACCACTAGAAGGAAGATCGGTACATCGACACCTTGCAGCTGCAATGCTTTGTCAATCTCGTTGAGAACTATCCCAAGGACGTTAGGAATAATTCCTTCACAGAGCAGTGCACCCTAACCTAGCGCACCCCTTGAAACCCTTAGTGTGCAGTGTTATCCCCTAGTTTAGGGATAACTAAGGAGATTATGTCTTGAGGCCCATAGGTCCTAGACATGGAGTACCGAGAGCCAGATCGACTTGAGCATGGCCCTGGAGGGCCCATCCTTTCTTTTCTTCAGCACCTCCACCTTGTCAGCAACAACAACATCCATCACCTTGGCCTGGTCCTGTAGCAGAAATGGATCTTGCTCCATGAGGTAATGAGTTTGGGTATCATGGTATGTGTCACTCTGATCCTCAAAACATTTGAATATGTGCATTCAGTTCTTTTGTTTCTAATGGGTGCTTGGATCTTATACCTATCCACTTGACCATATCTGGGGGGAATGACAGGATGCCCTAGTAAGGTTGTGCCCATAGGTTTTGAGTTTCCACTAGGGGGATTCATGAAAAGCCATCGTCCGCTCCCACCATACTTACTACTTTCCATCTTTCTCCCGCTCATCCATCCCATTACACTGGTCCGGGAATTGGGTTGGCCAAATATTTAAGGGTTGTACCTTACCTTGTGGGAAGAAGGGGCTAAAGGCCCAGAGGGTAAAAGCAACTTGCAAAAGATAAAAGCCTAAAATAAAACCTCGAGATGCTTCGCCCAGGGATCCTCGAGAAAGCAGTAGAGGGCTTCTCAGCAAGAAATAGAGGGACCCAAAAAAAGTAATAAAACAAGACCTAGTCAGAGGATAGGGTGTCTCATCACAAGCCAACTTATTAGGTCCATGGGAATCTATCGGTATGAAACTACTAGCAATTGGTTACCACTCCAGGGTAGTGGATCTTGGTGGCATAGCCAAGAGAAAGGGGGTCTCATCACGAGCCAACCTTCTCATTTTCGTGAAAGTTCTTGTGGGTAACATTGCCACCACTGGTCACCATGCCAGTGCAGTGTCCCCTGATTAGCTTCTTGAAAGAAAAAGCAGTAAGAAAAAGACAAAAGGCATGAATGGGTTGGAAACATTTGCATCCATAACAGGTGCAACTCACCCTCTACAGATGCACCCAAAAGTAAGCCATGCATTTCCCTGTTAATTTTTTTTTTAATTAAAGTAAAAGTACCTAGGCAAGTGTTTCTCATCCCTAGTCGCCTAAGGGGTGAGAAAGTGCCTAATGTGGGCCCTAGTCATTTAATTTGTGAGATGCAAATTAAATGGTGACTTTATGACTTTAGTGAGGGTGAGTGAAGAGACACCAAATTTCATCCACTCATCTAATCCAATATCAATCGTTGGATTAAGAAACTCCTCACCTACCTCATGAGGTCGATTAGGGTTGGAGGGCGCAGCCATTGTTGGGTTGTTGGTTCATTATTGAGAGAGCAAGAGAGAGAGCATTTTCGAGCAGCAAGAGAGCAGCCATTTCTAAGAGCCAGGGCACGCATTCCAAAGCAGATTACTAGCACAGATTTCGAGGCAAGGAGTTCAGCATATACAGGAGGTTGTACAACATGGATTCCAAGGTCCGTACAATCACTTGTGTGCACAAAAATCGAGATAGCAGACAACATTTAATTTTGTTTGTACGGTACAGATTTTATCAGTCTGTATAGTTGTACTTTGGCACAAATTTCGAGGAGGGATAGACAACCGTACTCAGGCTGTACCGTACAGATTTCGTACAGGTCTGTATAGTCCTTTTTTGGCACAGAAATAGAGACAGATTGCTGTGTGGTTTTTCTGGAAAGATTGGCACGGTTTTCAAGGTAGCCATACAACCATTAATGCACCCAGAAATTTGTTGAAGCTGTTGGCACATATTTCGAGGCATTCGTACAACATTTTGGAGGCACAGAAATTGAGGAGTAGACCTGCAATTTATTGCAGAAAATTCTGGAAAGAGTTTTGAGGAGTTTGGCTCATTTCCTGTGTGAAGACTTGGCACGATTATCGAGATAAGTTTGTCATTAAATTTCTGAAGATGAACCTGTTGTAATAGAATTTCTTTGAAGCTCCTAAATAATAAAAATCTCCCTCTCATTGGTTTTCCCCTTGTGGGTTTTTCCAGGGTCAAAGTTAGACCAAAAATCTCACTGTCTATAATTTTTTATGAATTTTATATGATGCTGATATTTTATTTCTGCGTTATAAACGATGTTCAAAATCCTCATGTTTCAGTTCTGAAATTAATTTTTCTGCTGAGTTTTATTGCTGATATAAAACTGGGTTTGGGCATTAAACATTGGCTGAAAAATCAGCGAGATTGAAACTGGGTTGGGGTCTGAAATTCTACATGGCATCAGAGCTGAGTTGAAAGGAAGCATAAATTTTAGCAGTCAGAAAGTTGGGACAACAGTCACTTCACAGGGTAGAATTTTAAATTTGTCATTTTCAGCAAAATGGGGTCTGTTATCCCCTACTTTCAGGGATAACTAGGAGATCATGTCTCGAGGCCCATAGGTCCTATACATGGAGTATCGAGAGCGGGATTGACTTCAGCATGGCCCTGGAGGGCCCACCTTTTCTCTCTTACAACATTTTTATCTTGTCAGCAGCAGCAACAACCTCCAGCACCATCAGCTTGGTCTTGTGTCAGAGAGGGTTCTTGCTTCATGAGGTAATTAGTTCAGGTATCATGGTATGTGTTACTTTGATCATCAAAACCATTGGATGTATGCATCTGATTCCTTTTATTTCTAACAACTGCTTGGATCTTACACTTGCCCACTTGACAATGCTTTGGGGATTGACAGGGTGTCTTAGTAAGTCTGTGTCTGTTGGTTTTGGTTAGCCACTGGGGTTGTCTCTGAGAAGCCATCGTCCACTCCCCTCACACTTTCACTTTTCCATCTTGTTTCCCCGCTCACCTGTCCCATTCCACTTGTCCGGGCACTGGGTTGACCTCTCTTAGGATTGCACCTTATCTAGTGGGAAGAAGGGCTAAAGGCCCAGAAGGTAAAAGCAAGCTGGTAAAAGATAAAAGCCTGCGAATAAAACCTCGAGATGCTTCGCCCAGGGATCCCCGAGAAAGCAATAAACGACTTCTCAACAAGAAACAAGAGGGCCCCTAAAAAAAAAAATATAAAACAAGACCTAACCAGAGGATAGGGGGTCTCATCACGAGCCAACCTTCTCATTTCTGTGAAAGTACTTGTGGGTAACGCTGTCACCACTGGTCACCATGTCAGGGCAGTGTCCCCTGATTATCTCTTGAGAAAAAAAAGAAAGAAAGAGCAATAAAAAATGAAATAACAAAAAAGAATAAAAGGCATGAATGGGCTTGGAAAGAATTGCATCCATGACAGGTACAACTCGCCTTCTACAAAGGCACCCACAGGTAACTTCTTGCATCCTTGGCCTTCATCACACCCACCTGCTTGGACATCCCTTGACCACTTCATCCACTTACATGGCTTGGAAGGGGTCTCTTTCGGGAGCTTCCCTTATTCAGTGGACACTAGCCCAATAAGATGCATTGCCCTTTTCCCAGACTTGTATAGTAGGTTTGTGTAACGTCTTTGAGCTATTGACTGATCTATTAGGGGATTATGCACGTGTTTATTAATATTGATGATGAAATGTGATTAACATTGCTATGATCCCTGTGACTGATGAGCCTATGGAGGGTGTAGCTCTTGATGTGCAGGACCATACCCGACGGACAGGTACCATCTTGGACCGGTACACATGGGGAGATGATCTGTTCGGACCTCCATAGGGCTGAAGATCCCATCAGGTGGATGTTGAGACCCCATCAGGGGGCAGATACAGGATAGAGATGGATCCAGAGTTTTGCACCAGAGGAGAAGAGGACGTTCCACCAGAGGCACCCCGACAGAGCTTGACCTAGGGGGGATGACCCTTTCTCAGTGGAACGCTGGCCTTGGGAGGCCTAGGACGTCACCATCTTGACCATGACGTCACCCAACATCATGGACGTTTTGGGGGGCAGACTAGGCAGCAGTGGCACATGTGGTAGGTTGGAGACGCCCAAAGAGGGCTAATGTTTTGCTCCAGGACGCCCCATTTGCCCAAAAAGGGGCTAACGTCTCCCTTGGAGGGGCTTTTACTCTCTTTTCAGCTTGATTTAGGATTTAATTTGACAATTTAATGTAGAAACAATATGATTTGATATTTTGGCCTTGTCGGCCTTTTACTTGACCTAAAATGTAAAATTTGGTCAAGGTTTTGTATAAATGAGAGATTTTCACTCTCATTTTATCATCACAACTCACTCACCACTTGGTGAGGTCTGAAATTTGCGCCCTCTCTTGGGTATTTGATTGATTTAGTGAGGCACACTTGTTGAAGGAAGACATTTTTGGCATTTTATGGTGTTTCTCTTGAAGGAAGGTGTTACACCTAGGGTTTGCATGGTTATTTCTTGATGAATTGTAAGTATTTTTCTGCAATGTAAGTATTTTTCTGCAAAACTTCTTGAATGAATGGTTGTAGTCTAATTTCTTGCATATGTTTATGAATTTTACTGAATCAAAACCCTAGGTGACAAACACACAAGTAGGTCCTTCTCTCATGTCCCCTGATAGAGAAATTGTTCAGCCATTGTTGGAGAAAGAAAGAGCCTAGCCGTAGCTACACTCCTATTTCTTCTTCCCTTTAGCTAGCCGTACCTTTACAAGCTGAGAAGAAGGAGACGTCTTGAAGCCTAGGGCTTCTACACTTCAGGGTCGATTTTTCTAGGGTTTGATAGTAGAGCCTTGCTGCTGAAACACTTTGTCTTATCAAACCCTCTTGTCTCAGTTTATCTTTTATGCTAGCCGTTTTTCCATCTAAGGAAGGAGGAGAGAGCACGAGGCCTTGCTGTAGCAACACCGGAGTGAGCCTCTCTCCCCTAGGGTTTCGATTTTGAGGCCTTGCCTTAGCAACACCTCAAAACTTCTCCCTCTAGTCCTTAGTCTTTGTCTCCTTCAACTCCCGCGTCCTTCATTATTGACTCCATTTAAACCTAAGGCACTGATCTAAGGCCTCCAACGTTGAAGTAGAACTTGATCTAAATACTCTCAAAACTTTTGAATTGAAACCCTAACTACTAACCCTAGTCTAAAAGCTAACCCTATTAACCCTAAATTGCTGTCGTCATCTTATGCTATTACATCTTTAGTGCAACATCGTTTTGTTTATGAGCAATTGGATAATGGTTAAAGCATCTATTAAACGAAGTATTGATTGGTTATATTGAATGCCATTGTTGCTCCAATATTTATTGGTGAAGTGTTATTACTTTTATTGTTATTGATAAACATTGACTTCATCAACATCTTATTGCCAATTTGCTTATATTGTCATTCAGATAGTCATCTATTATATGAAGTGCTAACCGCATTGAGATATAGCTTGCATATATCATTTCGCTGTTGCTTTGTTCCAGGCAGGTATACTTTCCTTGGGGGTTTACTTTAAATTGGCCTTTGGCCGGACTATCTGTTTGGGTGGTGACTTGTGAGGGGAAAACTTATCCTTGTCTTTTTATCCTTTTGCCTCCTCAAAACCCCAGGTCACCGGGGATGTCTCCCTTGGGCCTCACCTCCCTAAATAGAAAGAATATTCCCATCGTGGTGACATTGGGTGGGATAGGTTCCAGTTTCGTCAGTTTGACCTACAAGAATCAAGCCTTTTATCCTAACTACAAACTGTGCGATAACATTTTGGCGCCGTTGCCGGGGAACACTGAGTCAATTCTCCTCAAGACGACACTTTTCGGTAAGCCTTGCCTCAGAGAGTCTTATTCTTACAAGCTTACTCGACGACTCCACTTAGGGTGTTTTCCCTTATCTTTTGATAGTTTCAAGAAAACTATCTGGCGACTCCACTAATGACGAAGCCAACAATGACTTCACAATGGGATCCCGGGAATTACAGGCCTTTAGACATGAGAAAAATCCCAGGATACCCACGACAAATGCCCCCGATAAAAAGAAAATGGCTTCCTAGATTCACTGGTAGCGATGGGGAAAGCGCTGACTTTCATATGAATGCTTTTTATTCTTATTTTGGACTCCATCCTGTCAGTGATGATGCCGAAGATGTAGTGATGAAAATTTTTCCCAACACCCTTCATGGGAATGCTAAAGAATGGTATGATGATCTTCCCGATGCTAGCATCACAACTATGGAACAATTGGAAGAAACCTTTCTCGAAAAATGGGGTATTTAGTTGAAAGACATCTCAGTACTACTAAAAAGATTCGAGCATATTAAACAAACTGAAAATGAAACCCTATTTGACTTCCAGAGTAGGTTTGAGGGCACTCTATGTCGGATTCCTAGAAGCCATTGTCTTGAAGAGAAGTACATTGTCCATCTCTATACTCATGCGCTCCTGGCACACCTAGGTTTGCCCCTCAGTAGAAGGGGCCCAAAGACGCTCAATGAAGCTTACTGCATGGCTACAAGAATTGAACAAAATATCTCCTTATCCGAGATGAAAGACCTCTTTACCTCAGGTACTTTTAGTATGGAAAGTTTGTTTGCCCATGAGAACTTCATTGATGATTTCCACGATGAAGGGGAACAAACCATCATTCAACAGAGGATTGCTGAAGATATGGTTGAGGAGTTGGAACCTAGGCAAAATGATGAAGTATCAACCAATGCTCCTCCATCTGATGAAGTAATCCACGAACCATTTCATCCTGCACAACAAGAGGACGAGGAGGTTAGTTTCTTTCCTTTCCAAAATACCAATGACACCTTGTTCCATGATTCAGAAAATGAAGAAGAAATGGGAGCCTTGAATGAAGTGATATTCCTTGCTGTGCTTTTGAAGACGAAGGAGTAGTCTGTGAGGATGAAACAATAACGCATGATAAAAACACCGAAGTCCTCGAAGTTCTTGCACAAGAAGAAAAAGTAAGTTACCCTCCTCTCCAAGATTTTGATGATTGTCTACTTTACGATTTGGGAAAAGAGGAGGAAATGGGTGAGCTTTTGAATGTTTTGAACCCTCCATGTTATGATACTGATACTGACATAGTTGATATTGATGAGTTCATACATGTTGGGAGACGTAGGTGGGATGCAGTTGGCTATGATATGGATCCCATCTATGACATAGAGGGTCATCTCCAAGTGTTGCCTTTGTAAATATCACAACAAGTTACTCTTGACCAGTGACAACAAGGAGATGAGATTTTTACCGATGCTCCCCAAACTCTCAAGGTTGACCAAGTGCCGTATTTGCCTGATATTTTTCGGTCTTACCTTGAGGGCTTTGATGAGTACTCCTCCGAGCACTTAAATTTATCCTGTGAAAATGACTATCAACCACCATTGTGCTTGGATTTTGATAGGAGTAAGAACATTGTTTGCCTAAAGAAGGATTCTCATGACCTTTTTCTCTAGCCACCTGTTATTCCTTTACCTTGTTGTTTCATTAAAGGTGTAGTTGGGAAGGATATCTTTCATATTGAGTTTCCTTTGAAGCAAACCCTAGAATACAAGGGTTGGTTCAAACTACAAGTTCAAGTCTATTATTTCCATGTTTCAACTTTCCCTTAAGAGTTTGCCAGTCATCAGCTAGATCCTTTTTAGTCCCTTCAGAATGTGAAGACATCCTGGGTTGCCAGTTTGCAGACCTAATGAGTCGATGTTCTGAAACTTGGACTTTTCAGGACCCCTTCCTGAAGTGGATTGGTTTGCCACTTGGGGAATTTCTGAGAAGCCATTGTCCGCTCCCATCATAGCACCATTGTTTCATCTTATCTCCCACTCATTTATCCCATTCCCCTTGTCCGAGCATCAGGTTGACCTATTTGCAGGATTGCACCTTATCTCGTGGGAAGAAGGGGTTAAAGGCCCAGAAGGTCAAAGCAGCTGGTAAAAGACAAAAGCCTAGAAATAAAACCTTGAGATGCTTCGCCCAAGGATCCTCGAGAAGGCAGTAAAAATCCTCTCAGCAAGAAACAAGAGGGACCCGGAAAATAACAAAACAAGACCTAGTCAGAGGATAGGGGGTCTCATCACGAGCCAACCTATTAGGTCCATGGGTACCTAACAGTATGACATTGCCACCATCTGGTTACCACGCCAGGGCAGTGACCTTTGGTTGCATGGCCAAGGGAA
>CBVK0101373508.1:0-11085 GCA_900067695.1 Picea abies | reverse complement strand
TCTTTTAACCTATGAAAACTCAAATATAGTGTTGATGGTTGTGTGAATGTCGTCGGTGTCTTATAATATCATGATGGCACTTGACAACGAAATATAATTCAAGCGGTATAAACTCGATATTAATTTCAATAGCAAAGTGAAAGGTGTGAATTAAGCAATCTAAGGAAAACTTAGCCATTACAGAAACAACATCAATTACACTGCATATCCATGTGATTATGTAATCATGCATTAACCATCAACAATATAATGAGATTATAAAACTCGATTGCACTTTATGCTACGTAAGAAAACTCATAACTACATTCAATCATTAACTAAAAACTAGAATTGCAACCTAAAACTCATAACTACATTCAATCATTAACTAAAAACTAGAATTGCAACCTAAATCTAGGAAAGAAATTGCATAAAGTAAAACTAAGATAGACCTATTTCAACAATTCAAAATGCAAAAAGGAAAATGCTTATAAACAAAAATTTAAACATGATTCTAGCATATAACAAGTAAACTAATGAATAAATTAATCAACAACTAGTTAAGAAAAATCTAAATGATAACAATCTACAAATAAAAACTGAAGCTAACCCTATCCATCCACCGATAGGGTATTCCCTAATAAAACTCTGTTCTATCTAAATAAAGCTAACTCTGTTCTTAATAAAACTCTGTTTAAGTTTGAAAACTTGTTCCTACTAACTACAGAGTCAGTGCATATTGACAAAATCCTTCATGCTAACCTGCAAAAGGAAACTAAAATAGTTAAACTATAACAACAAATTATATGACAAAGAAACAAAATAGCAATTTCATATATAGGAAATAAAATAAAAGACATCCAAGCTATGAAATTCATGAATAACACATAGAACAGTTACCAGATTGTTGGTTCCCCCCCCCAGGAAGTCGTGATCACTTCTCAAATGCACACCACGAACTCAGCAAAGCGATTTCACCATTAAAACTCAAAAACACGGTCTTATATAATTCTGGCAAATGAAAATGGCAAAATAGAGGAAAATTGTATTTGTCTCTAACACACTACTTATTATGTTGCTTAACTATTGTATGACCACCACGGTGGTATTTATAAGCTTTATAGACCAAGAGGTCGACCACTAGAGGGTCAAACCTCTTCTAAAAATACTAAATTACATTAATGGTGCCCTAACTACCAAAATGGAGCGAGCCAATAATAAATTACATTAATGGTGCCCTAACTACCAAAATGGAGCGAGCCAATAATCGCCCAACTCAACCACCCAAACCGGGTAGTCAAGAGTTTAGTATCTGTAGGGGGAAAGCACGAGAAAAACCCATGTTTCTGATTTTACCATCATTGGCCGCAAATACCAAAACCGCCAAATCACCCATCATTTTTGTGTAGGATGGAGTGTCGGACGGAGTGCCAGACCATGTACCAGATTGAGTACCGGATGGAGTGTCAGAAGCAAAAACATGATGTGATTTTGCCCCGTGACACCAAAAAATGTGAATTAGATCTCTAGAAACATAAAATCATACTGAATCATACTCAATATCATCATAAAACATGAATTATGCATACCTGGTGTGGATCATAGCATTTTGGCACAAAATCCCTTCAAAAAAATCTCCAAAACATGAAAATGCATATATATATTCAGCAAAACTATCTAATAAATGTCATAAAACTGATCATATCTTGGGACCAACAAATATATATGCTAAATAGTTATTCAAAAAATTTAGAATGTTGGTCTTCCTTTTTTGATGTTAAGCAAACACTGGATTTAGCCACTATCATTAAATGGGGTGATTTGAACATCCACCTTCATCAGTCAGAAAAAAGAGAGGGAAGTTGGGTTCATGACCCCATGAGAAAAATGTTGGAGGATATTATCTTGTATTGGGATCTCGAGGACATAAATCCAACAAGAGGAAAATAAACTTAGAGTAATAGAAGATTTTTTTTGTGCCACATTATTGCTCGTTTGGATTGCTTCATTATTCATAGAAACCTCCTTTTCCTTCCCCTAGAAATTTCCTCATGCATTCTTCCCTTTTCTCTTTCATATCATAAGGAAATCACTCTCTCCCTCACTCCTCCAAAAAATTTTGGCCCACTCCCTTTTCTTTTCAATCCCCTTTGGCTCGATTTTGAATGAGTCACCTCTTTTGTCCAGAAGGTCTATTCCTATTCTATTTTAGGCTCTCCAAATTTTATCTGGGGGAGCAAATTGAGAATGGTTAAATAGGATTTAAAATATTGTGTTAAAATTTCTTATGTCCCTCCAAACAAAGAAAGAATGGCTCAAATTTATGATCTAATTGAAATTCAACAAGAATCAGAAAATGAAGAAGTAACAGAAGCAACCCAAATGAAGGAAAAATAAGCATGTCAAAATATTCATGCCTCCATGAGGAAAGAATAAGAACATTGGAGGTTGAAATCTCACATTCTTTGGGTAAAAGAAGGGGACTCAAACACATATTTCTTTCACAAACAAGTTGAACAGAGGTAACAAAAACATATTGTCAAAAACATTCAATGTAAAATAGGGAAAGTGATGAAAATGTTTTATCAAATAAAGGAAGTTGTAGTTCAACATTTCAAAAAACTTTAATTTCAAAGAAATACATATGAAAACAAACCCTTTGAGTAGGAAATGTTAGATAATATTCCACATAGTATAACGACACAAGAAAATAACTCTCTTACAAAAGAGATTACTGAAAAGGAAAATTACTAGGCCCTAAGGGGTCTAGAACATGACAAAGCTCTGGGTACTGATGGTTTTTTTGCCATGTTTTTCAAGCACTTATGGGATATAATCAAATTTATTTAAGGAGTATGATTAATTACACTTTGAGAAAAAATAAATTGGGAGGCACAACCAATTCAACATTTCTGTCCCTCATTCCCAAAGAAACTGATCCTTCAAATTTCTCCATATTTTGGCCCATTTCTTTGTGCAATACAACTTATGAAATTCTGACCAAAATTATAGCTACCAACCTTAAACCACTTCTCCCCAAGATTCTTTCAGAGAATCAGTGTGGTTTCATGGAGAACAAGCAAATCAAAAACAACATAATTTTGGTGCAAGAAGCGATTTATTCCAGCGAACGCCGTAAATATAAAGGTATGGTCATAAAATTAGATATGGAAAATGTTGTTGATAGAGTCAAGCATTCTTTTCTTTTATTAGTAATAAAAAAATATGGTTTCTCAAAAGAATTAAAAGAATGGATTCGAACTTGTATAGGATCCACTTGGATGGCGCCCATGTTAAATGCCAAACCGACACATTTTTTTAGATCAAGTAGGGGCCTTGGGCAAGGTTTCCCCCCCTCTCTTTCTCTCTACATCCTAATGGCATATTCCCTCAGTCACAAATTATAAGTAGAATGTCGAATTGAGTGACTCTTGGGTATCCAAATTGATGGTGGAATGAAATATATCAACCACTCCCAATTTTTTGATGCCACCGTCCTTCTAGGGGATGTCTCATAAATTATTGCACAGAGATTAAAAAAAATGGATAAATTTCTAACTACATCAAGAGGTAAAATCAATAGTAACAAGAGAAAAATATATGGGTGTAATATATCAGGACATATATAATCAATCATATTCAGAATCTTTGGGTTCCCATTGCTCATTAATTGATCACACTTTAAATATTTGGGGATGCCTACTTTTCTTAGATCATCAAATTCTCAATCATGGCGGGATATTCTTAATAAAATGGAAGCATGCATTCATAGTTGGGGATCTCGGTGAATAAACCCAACATGTAAAAATTTTCCCTTAAAGTTAGTTCTTTCAGCATTAACAATTTTTCAATGTGCAGGCCTTCTGGCTCTTAAGGGATTCCTCAATAAAATTTCTCATACCTTCAGGAGTTTGCTATGGGATGGAGGGAGAAGAAACACTAAGAAAATTTTCTTAATAAATTGACATACTGTATGTCAACTAGTAGAGAAAGGGGGAATAAATGTCCACGACCCTTCTTTAATGAATGCATCCTTGGGAGCAAAATTGGCATGTAGTCTGGTCACATGAACAATAGATTGGTGGAAGATTACTCTCTAAAAATATCACATCCCTCTTAGGCATCACTGTCTATACAACCCTCTTCCCCTAGCCAAAGGATATCCTATTTGGAAGCTTATAATATTTTCATCCAATTTATTAATTATAAGATTTCGTGGGAACCATGAATTGGAGAATCCATAAATATTTGGACTGATATCAGTATGGGAAAGGTACCTTAGGGGAAAATGGAAGACATGAGACCTCTTAAAATCTGGTGTATCAATTATGGTCTTAATAAGATATGTGATTTCTCATCATGGGTAGAAAATGGAAAATGGATTAAATGGAAAAGTATTTCCCCACCTACACATTTTTTCCCCTTTCTATCCAAAATTTACAATGTTCTAGCAGGTTGTACTCCTATAGAGGTTGGAGTGAAGGATTCTTGAAGTTGGAGGGGGGGCTATGAATACTTAGTCAAGCAAGATTATCAGCAGTTGATGGTGGATATGCCTGGTCCTCACAACTCCAAAATTTGGTCTTTAATTTGGTTAGGTCCATCTTTTCCAAAAGTAAATGCATTTAGTTGGATCCTTGTCCAAGGAAAAATTCTCACTGTAGAAAATATTCACAAATGAGGAATAGTAGGACCATCGCAATGTGTTCTTTGAAAAATGGCAGTTGAAACTTATCAACATATTTTATTTGACTCCCCTTTCTAAAACCAAATCTAAGATTTATTATATGTTACACTCTCCCCTAGATATAATTCACTTTCCAATTGGACAAACATGTTCATCAACTGGAAGAAAAGATATGCTGACAAATTCACTAAAAAACCATTATTTTCAAGTATATGGAAACAGATCCCTAAATTCATCTACTGGGATATTTTTTTGAATAGGAACGAGTCCATTTTTCAAAACAATCAATTTCCACCACCAAGGGTGATTTCAAAGGAATGCAACCTTCTTTCAGAAGTCTTTTGTTAGAAACTACATAAGCCAGATTCATTGACGACTTTAGATAAATCAGAATAGGAATGGGCCAAAGGAATTCTCAGTGACCGCTTCTTTCAACCCTCCCCATCATATTCTTTCAAGGTGTCCCAACACTCTTGGAAACTTAGACACTCAGACCAAGAATTCATTCAATGGTAGTGGTAGAAAGTATCTATCATTTATTCTTCGATGGAGCTTCGACATGAAATCTAGGGGTGGCAGGTGTCGGGGGAGTCATATTTGGCTATGAAGGAATTGAGAATATTGAGTTTTCATGGGGTCTAGGTCACACTACAAATAATAAATAAGAGGCCCTTGAAGTATATATGAGACTACATCTCATTACAACAGATACTTCAGCTAGAATAGTTGTCCTTGGTGATTCTGATTTAATTGTCAAAGAGCTTCGAAAGATAATTAAAAAGGATCATCCCAACCTTATACAGAGCTACCATAGAATTAGGACGATGGAGAAAAAATCTAAATCTGTAATCTATCACCACATTTAGAGAACCCAAAATGGGAAAGAGCACTCCTTGTCCAAGGAAGAAAATCAATTTGAATAAAGCACCCTCAAAATCAATGAGTAATATTCTTGAATTTATTTACCTTAAGATATCTATGTTCCTTTATAACAAATTCAACTCCCTCAAGGACAATTATCGGTCCAAGAAAATTAATGCTTAATTGAAAGGAATGGGAGGGTATGTGACTCCAACTCCATTCATCCCATGAGTTTCTATCATCACTTAGACTCATGGCATACTAAGAAGACCTCCCATACCATAGACACGTGGAAAAAACTTCACATCACACATGCTATATCCTCTCCATCTGATGTTTTTTAAACCATCCTCATGTGAATTGATGGATCCATGTGGGAAATTCCCCTCAGTTAAGGTTACTCTACAACAAATCATCCCCCTCGGCCTTGTAAGATTCACCATCTATACGGGAACTACAAAATAATCACTAACCTCAACATTAAAGATGTTATTCACATTATCATTTCATTATATGGCACAATCCTTTCTCTTCTGGGATTCGATGTCAAATTCGCTTGAGGAATTCACATTCGGTAGATATTGGGTGTTAAATGGATTATGGAAGTATTGGAAACATCACATCGACATCAAATTATCTGGACAATATTGTAATTCCCAATTTTGGAAGCATACACTCCGTAGATAATTTATCCTAATTATGTGGTGGTGGAGCAGTGTTCCCCACAATTGCACCAAATGTAAATTGGAAAGGATGCAAGAGAAATTACAATCACAACAAACAAAAATTGATACTCTGAGAAATTCAAATGCTAAACTAACCCACCAATTTCAAGAATAAAAGGCCAAGCAAAATGAGGAATTATCTCTAGGTCTACATGTAGTCAATCGAAATTCAACCCAACTCTGGTCTCTTCATCTCCATGTTTAGATTCATGCCCATAAAGATCATGTCTAGTAGAGGCCTCTGCCATCAAAATGATCATTCACATTGATGTAGGAGAATCCTTTCCACCTTAGCACGCACCAACATTCCAGCACATCAAAGCGCATTCAAGGAGGG
Organism: Picea abies; assembly: GCA_900067695.1. NCBI lineage: Eukaryota > Viridiplantae > Streptophyta > Pinopsida > Pinales > Pinaceae > Picea > Picea abies. The sequence goes on along the minus strand of CBVK0101373508.1, from coordinate 4,496 downwards.
GAGAGGCACCAACCTTCTCATTTTTTCCCTCAATTTGAAAATTTAAAATGTAATTAATGTTATTAATTGATGAAATACTGGAAGCACTGAGTTGATTCCTTTGTACATGAAGTATATAGAAAGGCCTCTAATGAGGTCTGAGGTGTACAAATCTTGGGATTTTCCTGGGATATGAAGATGTAAATTTTAATTTAATGTAATAAGCCTCAATAGATAGGAGTTGTAATGGTGATTAGACACCACTAGTGTAGTTGGAGGGAAATCTCAATGATCCCCTCTTGTATAAAGCATTGTAATGTATGCCCAGTAGAGGCTGTTGAACTTTGATTATAAACCATTTTAATCCAAAGAGACGAGAGGAGAGATCCAAGACTCTGTTGAAGTCTAAGCTTGCACATATTGTAATCATGCATTCATATTAATACAAAGATAAATGTTTCCTGCCTATGAGTTTTCTGTTTGTTTATGTATATTATGAATGAAATATGTGTGCTTATGATATGTTGTAGATGTATGAGTTAGATTTTATCTACAGGGTAAGGATAGAATTCTCTGATTCAGAGTTCGGGGAAAAAAGAGTCAGGTGCGTTCAAAAGTGTCGAAGCCCGAATTTTCGAAGAAATCCCAACCGTCGGATGCCAGAGGAGCGTAAGACATAGATATCACCTGAGTAAGTTCATTGGTTCAGAGTTTGGAGGATTTGGAGACAGGTGAAGTGGAAACTCCCAAAGCCCAAAACTATGAAGCACCTTTCAAGGTTAGCCCCAAGTCACATCTCGAGGTCATATGAGTATCCTAGAGAAAGGAGATAGAACTTGTAATTTTAAAAAGGAACAAAGGATTAACAAAAGCCCACGGGTCTCACAGAACCTGTGCCTAAGGAGAAAAGGGGTTTGTGTTAAATCAATTTGGGGCTAACAGGGTCCCAAGAAGCTAATTCATCTCAGCCTTTTGAAGATCCTTGACTGAGAGATCACACAACCCCGAGGAGAGAAGGGGGGTCTACATCAAGTGGTATCAGAGCCTAGGAAAAGGTTATGTTTGATACCATCAAGTGGTATCAGAGCCTGTTTTTTATTTCAGGTAATAGGAAGGAGACAAAGGAGACAGTTTGATACCATCAAGTGGTATTAGAGATTGATTTTTCCTATAGACAGTAGGTGAGGGAAGACAAAATGTTGATTCTTTGTGTGTGGAGATCTATTTTCAAGTAGGCAACAGACATTTGACAGCCAGGTGGGCTGCAAGAGAAAGTTGGAGATACTCTTAGTTGCAGGGTAACCAACCGACTTTCCAAGAGGGAAGGTGGAGGAGAAAAATGGATATTGAATACCACAGGAGTGGTCAAGGTAAGGACCACCAACAAAAAATCAAGGCAGAGATGGACAAATAGCTCCAAGAGATAAGATCCTAAATGGACAGGCTAACGCTAAAGATGCAGTAGGAGGCACAGGTATGTTGGAGGTACAAATGACCTCTAAAAAGAAAAGTAAAGTGGTATGTTCATAATTTGTTGCCTAGAAGGAAGCAAAATGTGTTGAGGAGGTGGCTGAGGGAAGTTGAAACCCTCAGTCCCACATAGGACATGATTTGCATCTGCAAGCCAGAGGTTGGAGAAATCCTTAGTGAGGAGGAAGTGAGATCAAATGATATCATGAACGGCCAAGAGATCAGTAATGAAAATTCAATTTTCCAGGTGGGAAATGAGATGAGATCACATGAAGATCTCATAGACTACTAGGAGGGTAGGAAAAAATTACCAAATTGTCAGGTGGGAAAGGGAGAGGAGGAGAGACTATTTGAGAGTCTCATGAACTCAATTGAGAGTTCATATCAGCAAGAAGTGTTGACCGAGGAGGATCAGAGGAGTTTCCTAATCTTTGGTGGAATTCAGATATTCCTGCCAAGAATCCCAGTTGAGGCTAGAGCATGTGTTGCATATGAAACAATAGAAATACAAACAACAAAGACTGTCATAAAGGAGGAGAAGGATAAGACATCAGAATTTGCCTCAATAGAAGAAGAGGAGCATGCAGTGAACATGATCACTCCATGGGAGCAAGAGTTGGGGTTGCTAGAGGATTGGTTGAACAATCCAAGAACAAAGAAGGAATGTCAAGATGCAGTCATGCAAAGAGAAATAGAATGCCAACATGAGGAGAAGCTAGAGTAAGCTATAATTTCACCAGTAGAGGAGATGATAGAGGATAATCTGTCAGAAGAGATATTTGAGCAGTAGCTTAGTAAGGATCTTGCATAACTAGAATCTGCAGTAGAGTGGCAAGTAAGTGCCACATGAGATGAAGACAGCATGGAAGATCAGGATGAGCTTCCCTTAGAGAAGTAAGGAAGACTTCCAAGAAGCCAACCAACATATCAGCTAGAAGAGGTCATTAAGGAGGTAATAGAGTTGATGTTGAGGTCAACACAAGAAGTTTTTAGCAAGAAGAATCTGAACAGAGGAGAACCTGCAAGAGAAACAGGGAAGCAACGGGAGCAACAAAGTAGAGGAGCAGGAGGACAGCTCCAGAGAGAATTTTGGGATCGAGGAGGATTTCAACAGCAGAGCAGAGGAGCTCATGATTTTCCCAGCAGTGGGGTATGATGTAGGAGCGTCCTTTCCACCTTAGCACACGCCAACATTCCAACACATCAAAGTGCATTCAAGGAGGGGGGAGGGTCCAACCCTATCATTTTTTCCCTGAATTTTAAAATTTTAAATGTAATTAATGTTATTAATTGATCAAAGGCTGGAAGCACTGAGTTGATGCCTTTGTATAGGAAGTATATATAAAGGACTTTAATGATGTTTGAGTTGTACATATATTGAGCTTTGTCTTGGATATGAAAATTTTCATTTTCATTTAATGTAATAAGCCTCAGTAGATAGGAATTGTAATGGTGATTAGACACCACTAGTGTAGTTTAAGGGAAAGCTCGATGAGCCCCTATTGTATAAATCATTCTAACGTATTCCCAATAGAGGCTGTTAAAGTTTGATTGTAAACCATTGTAATCGAAAGCGAGGAGAGGAGAGAGCCAAGACTTTGTTGCAGTCCGAGCTTTGACATATTGTAATCTTGCATTCATATTAATACGAAGAGCAGTTTTTCCTCCCTATGATTTTTTTGTGTGTTTATGTATTTTATGAATGATATATGTGTGCTTATGATATGTTGTATATGTATGAGTTAGATTTCATCTGCAGGGTAAGGATACATTTCTCTATATGTTTGAGAGCTGTTGAGTTATTCTGGGTTCTTTAGGCTATGCAAGGAGTGCACAACAAGATGTTGGAAACTCTGTAGCTAGTGCAAGGAGTGCACATCTGAATTATGCTTCCTAGTTTAGAGGAGAAAATTATAGGTGGGCACACCAGGATAATTCAAAATACCAAGAGGAACCTTAGGATTACTGAACACCCTGGAGGAAGAACTGTGTAGGAGAAGGAACAGAAGCCAGAGTTACTGAATACTCTATAATTCTCTCCCAAGAGGGCATTGAGCAGGTGCAAGTGTGCACAAGTAGAACTTTGTTTGGAGTTTAGAGAGAGGAGAGTTTCAAGGAGAAGACACCACATAGTTTCCACACACTTTGTAAGCTCAGCAAGGAGTTCTTTGAGAAGAAATTTCCAAGAGGGAACATATATCCCTTGGAGGGACAAAGGGACAGAGACCTCTGACGTTTGAGCAGTTGAAGCTCATATGAAATAGATTTTTTGAACACACTGTAGGAGATCTTTGTAAGTGTGCATTGAGCGAATACATGAAATGCATCAATGAACCTAAAAGAGTCCAAGACACAAGAAAATACCTGTGTAAAGTGTGCACTAGGCCAATTCTTAGACAAGTATACAAGAAGTATGAAGAACCAGACAAGAACCAATGTGTTTCAAAGGTAAAGGGTTCCAACTTTTTAAGCTCAAGAGGAAGAGCGTAAGGTGCCAGGAGGGCACAATAATCCTTTGAAGAAAGTCAAGGGATGAGACCCTTAGGAGACTGAGTGAGTTTGAAAGCTGATGCAGGAGCATCGTAGAAAGCCAAAGCATGCGCCTAGCCGAAGGAACAGCCGAACGTGCAGATGGAAAAATGACACGTTTTTTTTTATGAAAACATTTTGAATTTTGAAAACAAAAGAATTAATGTAATAGTTGGGAGAAGCGTACTTACATTTATGTCTTAGAGATATGAACAGATTTGGAGAAATTACTCTCATCCACCGGATGTATTAGGCATTTAATTCTGTTAATGTAAAGTAGGTAGATATGAATGTTAGATTAGACAATTTTAGAATCTTAGGAGGGAAAATGAATATAGACACCCTCACCCTTGTATCATGGTATTATTATTATCATTCATAATTTCATATGCTAGAGAGATGAAATAAAGAGCTGTAGAGAAGAACCCATGTACAGGAACACTTGAGTTGATATATGAAGCTTTGACTCAACTTTCATGGTGTTATGATGCTTACTGTTTACATTTGTTGAATGGTAT
>CBVK0101373496.1:0-11140 GCA_900067695.1 Picea abies | reverse complement strand
TCCCTAGATATCGGGGATAACAGGCCTAATCCGGATTTATGAGCAAAACGAAATGAAACCAAAGATTTATAATATTAACACAAAGACACAATGAACAATAACAGAGATACAGTAAAACTTCGCTTCTATTAAATAAGAAATATGCTGAAAAATGTAAAATGCAGACTGAAACAAGCTTGCTAGAATGGTGGCATCTTATCTCTGAGAAGACATGTGACAACTACGCTCATTCGCAAGAAGATGAATACAATGAGGCTCTGAAGGCCTTTTTACAATAAACAAGAATGCCAAAACCCTAGACATCCAAAAACCTAACCCTAGGAGATGAAGTGCCAAAAGTCACGTGGGCCCTGTTGGGGTAAGTTAGTACATCAACACTTCCCGAGGTTGTAACTTTTGCATATAATCTCCGTTTTGAGCGCACGATAACTCGTTGGAAAGGTATTGATGAGGAGCTTCATTTAGGGGGCTAAATCAGATCCTTTGGCTATCATTGAGGTGCTTAATCGCGGAAAAACGTTGTTTAGGCCCTCAAAATGGCCTCAAAAGTTCAAGAACCGAAAAACTACTAAAAATAGTAAGTTGCCAAAAAATTGTTATGAGCCAGTTGGACAAGGTGGGTGGCCACCGAGATCCTCCTGGATCAATCCTCCCCCCTTAAGAAGCAATGGTCTCCATAGTGTTGAGTGCCCCCATCAGATGAGGAAATTTCTATTGAATTTGGCCCCGAGTGAGCCACTTGCCTGGGTGCAGGAGTTGCCCTACTTTGACAACTCGATAGAGTTGGATCTTCTGTTGGCCAATGCCCTTGACCTGTGTCCACGATTTGATTAGTGGATGCTTGTTCCATGCAGTCAGGGTTGAGCTCTATTAGTGTCAATTGTTCTGCTATCTCTGAGGTGTCCAATAATGGTGGGAAATAAGGTCGAAGGAGGTCCACATTAAATATTGGGTGCAAGCCAAGGAATGGGGAAAGGTTGAGCTCAAAAGCATTGTCACCCACAGCCTTGGTGATGGTGTAGGGTCCATAACGGAGTGGACGAAGCTTCCGATGAGGCCTTGTAAGGCGTTCTTTCTGCAAGTGCAACCAAACTTTGTCTCCCACCTAAAACTGGTGTGGCACCAAGTGTTGATCATGGCGTTGCTTGTACTTGGCATTGGACTTCTGTAAAATATCTTGAACTTGTTGGCGGATGTGTTGGATCCGCTCAATGAACCAGGTGGCTTTGTTAGCTCCAGTTGGAGCATGCGACGAGTCTGCATAGGTGGTCGCAAGGGGTAGTGCAACATCCATGGGACCCAATGGTTGAAATCCCAACCCCACCTGAAAGGGGTTGTGGCCAGTTGAGCTATGTATGGTTTTTTTGTAGCTGTGTTGAACATAGGGAAGAATCTCATCCCAGGTGCGGGGGTGTTTAGAATTGTACATGCGCAGGATGTGCACGATCATCCGGTTGACGACCTCGATTTGGCCATTCGTCTGGGGGTGGAAGGCAGTGGACTTGGTGAGCTTGGTGTCCAGCAGTGACCAAAGGCTCGACCAAAATGTGTTGAGGAACCGACTGTCCCGATTTGAGATAATGGCTTGTGGGATCCCAAAGTGTACCCACACTCATTCAAAGAAGAGCTTGGCAGTGGTCTCCATTGTGATGCTCTTCTTGCAAGTGACCAGAATCGCCATATAAGAAAAGCGATCAACAACCACAAAAACAGTCATTTCCCCGCTTGGTGGACAGAAGACCCGACATGTAGTCCATTGAGATGGATTCCCAAGGCTTGTCAGGAGTAGGCAGAGGAGTGTACAGGCCTTGTTTCTTAATGGTCGATTTGGCAATAACGCAGGCAATGCAAGACCGGATATACTTGCTGACATCTTGTCGAGGTTTCAGCCAATAGAAATGTCGCTGCAACATTGCCACTGTCCTTTCCATGCCGAAGTGTCCTGCCACCCAACTGTAGTGGGCTTCCCAAATCAGCTTCGCTCACTCGCTTGATGGAACGCATAGATGGCTTAGATGGCACAGCAGCCCGTCCTGAAGATGGAAATTGGTTACAGTTGTGTTTGCGCCCAACATCTGGTAGGTGTTGGTGAAGTCAGGATCTGTCTCATAGAGGTGGGGCCATCCGGAGGTCTCATGGTCGCAAGAATCAATCACTGTGGTGAGTGTCGCGACTGGAGGTCGACTGAGGAAATCAACGACTCGATTGGTACTTCATGTTTTATACTTGATGTTGAGGTAGAACTGTTGCAAATATGTGGACCACTTCTGATGGCGGTCATTTTGGAATTTTCCTTATGTTTGCATGAATTGCAACGACTTATGATCAGTGTGGATGACTGTCTCCTTCCTAAGAATGTAATGCCTCCACTGGTGGCAGGCTTGTACAATGGAGTACATTTCTTTGTCGTAAGTAGGGTACTTACAAACGTGATAGTGTCTCACTATGATAGGCCACGAGGTGGTCGTGCTGAGTGATGATTGTGCCCACAACATAGTCTAAAGCATCTGTCTCGATCTCAAAGGGTTGTTGCAGGTCAGGAAATGAAACACTGAGGCAGAGCACAAACACTGCTTCAGATCATCGAACGCTTTCTGCTGGGACAGGCCCCACACAAATTTTTCCTTACCACCACCTCTGGTTATTTGGTTGAGGGCCCATGCAATATGGGAGAATCCTAACACAAACCTTCGATAGAAATTGGCAAGGCCTAAGAAGCTTCGAAGCTCGGTGAGCGTGGTTGGGGCTGGCCAGTCATGGATGACTTGGATCTTAGTTGGATCAACATGCACACCATATGCATCAACAATGTAACCTAGGTACTGGACCCTGTCCATGCCAAAGGAGCATTTTTCCAAGTTGGCATATAGCTTGTGTTGCCACAAAGTGTGCAGAACCTGCTAAATATGCTGCAAGTGTTCTGCCCAAGTCTTGTTGTAGACGAGGATGTCATCTAGATACACCACCACAAAAGAATTAGTGAAAGACCGCAAGATATCGTCCATCATCCTCATGAAAATTGTTGGGGCATTTGTCAAACCAAAGGGCATGACCAACCATTCAAAAAGACTTTCTTTTGACCTGAAGGCAGTTTTCTATACATATGTTGGTTCTATTGGGACCTGGTGGTAGCCAAACTTTAGATCAATCTTACTGAAGTATTTAGCCCCCTTGAGTTGATCAAGGAGATTCGTCGATTCAGGGAATCGGGTACCGGTTCATGACTGTGATTTTATTTAGGGCCCGATAATCAATGCAGAGTCACCAAGTCACGTCTTTCTTCTGCACCGACACAATTGGGCTTCCACAAGGTGATCAGCTGAGTCAGATGTGCCCCTTGTGGAGCAGTTCTTAGATCTGACGCTTGATCTCCTCATTTTCTAGCAGAGAGTGGCGATAGATTGGCCCATTGGGTAGCGGTGTGTCGAGGGTCAATTGGATGCTTGACTTGGCAGTGCAGAGGTACCCCAGTAGGTGATGAGAATATGTCTTTGTATTATTCCACGACCTTATCCACTTGCTTCTGTTGCGTGTAGAGATCAGTCGCAGAGGCCATGGATGTGGTTGCAACCTTTCGCTCACTCTGAGAGAAAATCACGAAGAAGACAAACTTCCCGGTCTGAGAAATGACCTTCCTGCATTGCTTGGCAGAGATCAAGGAAATAGCACTAGGTGGGACTATCTCGAGTATCCTGTACAATTTCCTGTTCAAAGTAATAATAACACTGTGAGGCTTAGACTCTTATATAGCATGGTGTTTCCATAAATAAGGTTGGCCCAAAAGAACATCACAAACTTTAAGAGGAGCAACATCACATAATACCTCATCTTTGAATGGCTTGATGTCGTACGATAGGTGGCACTGTTCGCTGACGCGAAGATCTTTTTCTTGACGGAGCCATCCGATGGTGTAGGGTTGCGGGTGCGGCGTTGTCGACAGGGCTAGCCGCTTGACGACCTCTGTTGAGATGAGGTTCTTCTGGCTACCGCTATCAACAATGAAGTGCAGAGGAGTGCTTTTTACCCACATCTGTGAATGAAAGAGGCGTTCACCTTCCTCTGACTCATCAGGTTCACCGGGCTGGATCTTGGTGGTAGCAACAGTGGCACTAGGTTCCGCATCAATGATCCATCTCCGCTTTTCTGGTTTTGACTCTGAGTTGGAATCCGCATCTGATTCAGAGGGTTTTACCTCAGCCACCAATGATTGCCTTGAACGACAATCAACAGTGTTATGCCAGGGGCTCTTATGGAAGTCGCACCACTTTCTGGTATCTTTCTTCGTCTTCCCATTGTCCTTCTTCGCTTGTGGGTTGGATTGGTTGTCCTGAAGTTGCCCATCTTTACTCTGTCCTTTGTTCTGCGGGTTGGGGCTACCCTTTCCTTGCTTCTGTTGTGAGGGATTCCTAGACCCAAATGGCCATGTCTTTTGTTTCAACTTCTGCTCGATTTTGACGACATATCAATAGGTCGCACCCAAGGATGAGATGTCCAAAAACTTCATTTATGTTCGTATATATCTATGCATATCGCCGCAGTACTTGAGCACCAAATGTCGCTTAGAATCTTTGATACCCAGCTTGGTGCGCAAGGTATGGAAGACATTCGTGAACTCTGGCACTATTTGGTCTCTTTCCTGCCACAATGTGGTCCATCTTGTATACAAGTCGTCATAACTTCCAACAAGGTAGTATTGTTCCTTAATAGCATCCCTAAAGGAACCCCAAGTGGGTACAACTGCAAATAATGTGGATCCCTCTATTTCCTTTTACTCGCAAAAATTCTCCCACCAATCTTTGACATGGAGGATGGCCTTGAGGGGCACAAATGTAATATTTTCTCTATCGAAAAAGTTGTGGATAGAAAAATACCCTTCTAGAAGGTTTAACCATTTATCTACGACATCAACATCTATTTGACCTTCAAATATAGGAATATCAAAATTGATCTGTAACTTGAAGGGGGTGGCGCCTCCGCTTGAGGTGGATGCATCGCTTATCAACAACCATCGAAGGATTTGTGCAAAGTTGTCCATCATCTCGTTCCTTTGTCACTCAAGGGCTTCCTCGAGCAACATTTTGAAAGGATCTCCTGTCCCGTCGTCTTTTTCGCCTGCCATGGACAGTTTTTTGGGCGTGCGAGAGCAATTGTCCTCAAGAGAAACAAGCTCGAGACCCAATTCTCTATACCCTAACAGCGTCGGGGACATGCATTAAAAAACGACAAGGAGCAGACTGCTCTCATACCATTGATCCGGATTTATGAGAGGAACGAAAAGAAATCACAAATTTATAATATTAACACAAAGACACAGTGAACAATAATAGAGATACAATAAAACTTAGCTTCTATTAAATAAGAAATATGTTGAAAATTGTAAAATGTAGACTGAAACAAGCTTGCTAGAATGGTGGCAACTTATCTATGAGAAGAGATGTGACAGCTACGCTCATTCGCAAGAAGATGAATACAATGAGGCTCTAAAGGCCTTTTTACAATAAACAAGAATGCAAAAACCCTTGACATCCGAAAACCTAACCCTAGGAGATTAAGCGCCAAAATTCATGTGGGCCCCGTTGGGGTAAGTTAGTACATCAACTTCCTCGGGTCGTAACTTTTGCATACGATCTCTGTTTTGAGTGCACGATAGCTCGTTGGAAAGGTATTGACGAGGAGCTTCATTTAGGGGGCTCAATCAGAGCCTTCAACTATCATTGAGGTGCCTGATCGCAAAAAAACATCGTTTAGGCCTTTAAAACAGCCCTGGAATTTCAAGAACCACAAAACTGCTAAAAATAGTAAGTTGTCAAAAAATTGTTTTGAGCCAATTGGACAAAGTGGATGCCCACCGAGATCTTCCTGGATCAGGGCCCCTGTTTGGTCTTCTTCTTTCCCTATACCAAAAGAGCAAGATCACCCTCATCACCATCCCCATCCTGTTGTTGACTATTTCTACATTAGATGTATTATGGAGATCTCAAGCAAATGCTACAACAAAGAAATGAAACAAGGGAACCTGATACAATAGTAAGCTCCTCTTAAGCTTTCTTTGGAGTCCCCTCTTTCTTTGTTCTTGCTGGCCTTTGAAGAATGAATGTGCCCTTTGCCTTGGTGCGCCCCCTTCTTTGGTTACTTACGTTGCACACTTGTTGAATTCGCCCAAGATCTAGGTGTGCCCTCCTCTCCTTGCTTAGTGCGCACTTTCCTCTCCACAAGGATTTCTCCCTCACTCCTCTTGTATGCCTTCCTCAAGCTTGTGCCCTCTCTTTGCAAGATGGCACCCACACTCAATCATTCACCCTTGCCTCTAATAAGTACGCCCAAGTCTCATGCCCCCCTCTCCTTCTCAAGAGTGTGCCTACCTTCTCCAAAGCTCTCCTTCACTCCTCTTTCACTCCAAGCACAAGATTGAACAATGAATCTCTCATTTTCCCTTTTGCCTCCTTTAGCCTAATCCTTAGGCTAACCTAGGAAACCAATAGCTCAGATTAGATCTAGGCCAATCTCCAAAATGAATGGATGAGATTAGATCTCATTTTTCACTTAAGTTTCCATACTTTACTTTTTCCTCATTAATGACTTTATAAAATCAAATTGACTTTATAACTTGAAGTACTTTGTCATCAATGATGTTATAAAGTCAAATTGACTTAATAACATAAAGTAAAAGGTGAGGGTCAAATATTCCCCCCTTTATGTTTAGAGACTCACAAACACAAGGGGACTACTTTCCAAGGTACCCAAATCTCAACAGTTTTTGTGTCATAAAAGAAAGCATTCTTTTAATTTTATAAAGCTTCATAATTTATAAATTCGACAAAGTAAAAAAAATTGGAGGAGATAATGTCAATACGCCAAGTGAGGTATACCTAGAAAGAAACAAAGAGCTTCCATACCAGAGGGAAGAACCACCTTATCCAACCCTCGTAGAGATAAGAATAGTAATTCAACCCCTAAATTTGCACTCAAAAAGTTGTGTGCAAAGCGCCATATATAGAAGAGCTCGTGGAAACTTAAGCAAACGAAAGATATTAGTGCTTACAAGAAAAACGCCAAAATTAGAAGAAATAACTTGGAATTGTTGTGTTAGCCAACACTGAGCCAAGGTTTGGAGAGTTGTAGCAAAGGAAGCCCTAATTTCAAAGGTAGAGGTCAATTATATTCCCTGGCCCTAACATAGATTATATATTCTAATTTTTCTTGCAGATATAGCAACCCTATGTAAGTAGTGAGCAAACAAACATGCAGAAAACATTGGCATTTTTGTGACACAAGTATCAAGAAGACCACAATTATTGTTCATTTGAAGCAGAGGATATAGGTTGTAGAGAAATGATAACTTGCAAGAACAAGTCCATGCCCTAACCTGAAAGAAGCGATTACAACATTGTTCCACCAAGTTTCCAAGACGTTGTGACATGGAAGCAGGGAAACGCATTTGGGCAACATGTGGAAGCACCCCCTAAATTGTAGGGAACATCAAGGTCTCTCGCATATGGTAGTTCCCCCCCCTTGTAAATGTTGAAAGATCAAAATTTCAATAAAAAACTGAAACATAAATTATAAGTAAATCGTAATGTAACATGTTAATGATCAATCATTGAAATATTATAAATAATGATGTGTCAATAACATACATAAGAAATCATAGCTGACACATGTAATTTGTAACATAACATAACAACCATGATTCACAAATCATCTATTCCCATTATATTTAGAAAATTCAAGGAAATAGATCTACAATAAGTGATGCAACATACATCAAGTGAAAAAAACAAAATACAATGATAACAATGCTTGATGACTGAGGTCTAGTCTCCAACAACACCCAACAATCATGCAATGTCCTCATGCACTCTCTCCTCTACACACTAAAACTTAACTAAGAACTCTTCTGATGGTGAGCAAATGAAATAAGCATGCAATAAGACTAGGGCATATTAGGGCAATGATTTGGTCACATTAGGGTTTTGGGGAGTAGGGTGTATTAGGAGGCTTTTTCTCCAAATTATTTTCCTCAAATGAGTGAGTTGGTCAAAAGCTAGCATCCTTGGTCAAAGGGAAAGTTCCCTTTTTTGTGGAGAACATCCCCCTTGCATCCCACCCAAAGGGGACTTCGGGAACACCCCCCTTGAAAGTACCCACATCTTTGGAGCATGGGGCACACATCTCTTATCCTCGAGGATGCTTCCTCATCTAAGACAAAATTACAGAGGTACTTCTTTTATCTTCTAAAGACCATTTTTTCCAAGCACAAAATACATACAATATTTCAAATTATTGTTTTGTCTAGCAAACAAAAATTTCCTTGAAAAATGGAAAGATATGTCATGTTAGAAAAATTCAGTAGACAAAATTTTAACACATTGAAAGTGAAAATGCAATTGCATTTAATGAACATAAATGAATGAAGCATCAGTAGTGGAATATCAAATCCCACACAATATGAAAAATCAATGAAATGAAAAATTACATATGATAAAAGAAAAGCCAATATTGGTTTAGCAATGTCCCATATTCAACTCCAGAGTCCACCATTTGGATTTGACAAAATGCTCAAAGGATCTATGGGAGTAGTGGATAAATCCGTTTGGGATAAAATCTCATAATGCAAATTTTTTGTTAAATAAAGAATTTTTTGCATTAAAAATGGGTAAAATGAATCTATGTCCAAGGATATTAATGTGTTCAAAGATGTGAAACCAAACAAACCCTGCTATGCCCACATGTCCTATGTTGAACATGTTGACACATGAGATGCGCTAGGTCTTCATGTTTGACACGTATTGCACACGTGTCCTATCACTAGACACGTGTCATACACATTGGGCACAAAAAGGGGCCCTACAAGACGTAAAAACACTAAAAAATGATGCAAGCCCCTCATTTCATTCACTCTCACCATCAAGAAAATGCTGAAGCACTTTGGTAGTGTTGATGAAAGCAGCTATGGGAGACATCCTCCAGCTTACAAACCTGTGAGATGTGGAACATAGCAACTATGTGAAGTCTCTCTCTCATCTTACAAACCTGAGAGAAAGCCCCTATGAAGGGTTTGTGGTTACTGCCTGGGACAAAGTTAGGAACGTAAAGATGGCCTCCTCCATGACGTGGGTGAGAAGAACTCCAGATGATTATCCGATGTAAGAGCGATCTGTTGAGTTAGGACGTGCCTGTAGATCAGCATAAGGTGAACGTGGGAAATCCCAAAAGTGTTGGGCACATCATCATGAGAACAAAAATGAAGATGATGTGATGGCCTCCTCTGAGCAGCAGCAGAGTTGACGAGAAGACTCCAAATGATCCTCCTGTAGGTGGCAGTGGGAAAGCAGATCTGTAGAGCGGACGTGCCTATGGACGAGCACAGGTGAACGTGTGAAGACCTGGTTCATCTGTGTAATGCAGTGAATCAGGTCCATGGCATCCCCATGGATGTGCCCCTAGTGGATGCGCACTAGTGGGTGTATCAGATCCTGTGTTATATATAGTTCAAAAGTCAGACATGTTAGAATGTAGAAGATGGTGTGCTCGTTTTACCATTGACGATACCTTCGTCACCCAACCATAGGTCGAAGCCTCCCTCCGAGCACCTTAACCTTGACTGAGAATTCCTTCGGAAGCAAACCCTAGGCTAGATAGCCATACAAAGAGTAGCGCATCAATCCCCAAGGATAGCGCATCACAAAAGACTGATCAGATGTTCCAAACCCTAGCCAAGAGATATCCAAGCCAATAATGAAACTAGCTGCAGCTGCACCCCTCCTCCAAACCTGCGCACCAGACTGCAACTGCAGTGCGCACCAACTGGGAAACTGCAATTCTGAGATGCTGTCAAATGAGAACTGGCGCCCTGTATTTATAGTAATCCTGCTAGTTTTACTGGGGCCGACTTCTCCTTCTAGGTATGTGTTTGTTCAGTATATTATTATTAATTATGGTCGACTTCTTCTCTTGGAGGCTAATAGCCTAATATAAATTATTTTCTTGAGACGACAAGGCTTCTAGGGTTATTAGCCAACTCATTAGGGTTTCTCTTGCTTCCCGGAGTCTTCTATTCTCATCAGGTTCACACGTGGGGGTAAATACCTCCCACAGCTACCATAATATTAACACTCCCTCCTAGCTAGAGAGGTATTTACAGGTAATGGTCTTGAGCACAAAACATACCATTTACCTGGTAGCATCAATATAGTCATCTGGACTATTTCATGACTAGATCATGAGCATCACCATCACCATCAGCTACATCAATTCTCGAAACCATACTTCATCTGAGTAATTAGATATGATGTTGGATAAGTCACTCTCACCATAGAGTGATACAAGAGGAGTAAAAGCTTTGAACTGTTTTCCGTCTGGAAAATCTCTGTTCATCATTCCTCTGAATGATCATCATCTCCAATAATCTGTTGATAGTCTTCAAGGTAATTAGAACAAGAATAGAACACAACTGTGTCTATTCATAGTAGTACACAACTACAATCCAGTGGTTAACTAACACATCAAGTAACACATAAGTACTTGATCAGCAACGTATGGTTGCGAACGGTGAAACATATTCACCACAGTAGTCCTCATCTACTGTCATATAGTCTTCATAACAAACATCTGAGAGCATCCTGCATAGAAACAATGTTATGATAGAAACTGTATCATCTGGGCCAATCTTTCACTCACGTCTGTGAAATCTGAAAGAATATCTGCCACCACAGTAGTCTTCATCTGCATAGAAACAATGTTATCATAAAAATTGAATCAACTGGGCCAATCTTTCACTCACGTCTGTGAGATCTGAAAGAGTGTCTGCCCTCAGTATAGAATATCAACAATGATCATCTGGGCCAATCTTTCACTCACGTCTGTGAGATCTGAAAGAATGTCTGCCCTCAATATAGAATATCAACAATGGGCTATCTGCCCCATTCTTCTCAACCAAGGAGGAAGGATTATTTATGATTTCTGAACCTGGACCATTTCTCACCCTGGGCCATTCTTTCGACACTAAACAAAGTGTAACCTGGAGAGAATGAGTCTGCCCTCGAGAAATGTTTGGACCATTCCTTACCCTGGGCCATTCCTTCGACACTTAACAAAGTGTAACCTAGAGAGAATGAGTCTGCCCTAAGGAATGACTGTC
>CBVK0101373493.1:0-17501 GCA_900067695.1 Picea abies | reverse complement strand
AACAAATGTCCTCATAAGAAAAAGAGAAATGATGAAGGTTACTCAAAAGGTAGAAAAACATATAAAGGTAAAAGACCTACAAAGAAAGTTTTCAAGAAAAACTTTTGTACCAAAGAAGACGTCTCATCATTAGATGAAGATGAAGTCAGTGACAGTGAAATAGGGAGAGTTCTATTCATGGCAGTAGAAGACTCTGATAAAGAAGACTTGGAAGAAGAATATGAAGAAGCATATGAAGAAGAAATTGAAGAGGCAAAAGTTGACTTCTGAGAAGAATTAATAAGTGCCATAGAAGTTATCATAAGAGAAAAGAAGAAAAACAAGAAACTACAAGCAGAACTAGATAAGAAAAAAAACACTCAAGAACTAGAACAAATGATCACAAAATTGAAGGTTCAAATAGAAGAAGATAAAAGAATTGAAGAAGCACTCAAAGAACATCTAGAAGGAAAGGACAGGATCATTGGAAACCTAGAAGCAGAGATTGTCACACTAAGAAAGGATATTCAAAAGAAAAATATGCAGAATAGCTCAAAAGTTCTGGATGACATTATCAACAGTAAAAAATCTTATCTTGACAAGTCCGGACTTGGATACAATTAGACAGAAAAGGGATCAAGCTCCAAAACAACAGAGCAAGAAACAAATCCAAAAATTTATGCAGAAACAATCAAAGGGGATGTTGGAGCCGCCTTTGTTTTTTCTAGCCCATCTCGAATTTCATGTCTTAATGCTCGAAATCAAAAGATGGTTTTCGTATTTTCCATCTGTGGTTTCAAAATATCTGAAGTCTTATCACGTAAGCGACGATAGTTATTGTACTCTCGAGGTGAGTTCTACTTTTCATCAAAATATTTTTCCCCCTTTTGTTCTACCTCGGGATTTCGTATGTCGGATGCTATAAATCACGTAAGTCACAAGTCCCGAGCAACAAAACGATGAAATCATTTTAAAATTTTACCCAGGGTAGTAACGATAGTAAAATTTTCCTAAATCATGGTTAAACATTATCGGGTTTTTGTGTCTCGGCGTTTACTAAATCCAAAAGTCTTATTGTCGTAACCCCGATAGCCGAAACCACAAATTTCTTGTTTTAGTAACCCATGTCAAGGTTAAAGGTAAAAGCTTAGCCATGGTTAAGTTCTATCGGAAATTCACAACTCGACGTGTTCTCTTTTAAAAAGATACACTGTCAAAGCCCCGAGTCGTGATAAAGATATGAACATAATTAATTAAACACTTAATCCGATTTTATCCTCCCTTTTAATTAAAACATATCATCGCGATCTCGCGGTTTCGCAACTCGGCATGCAAACTTCCCAGAAGCTATGCCTTCGAAGCTCCGAGTCGTGATATAAATAATTACGTAATTAATTAAGTGCCTAATCACAATTACGTTTTGATTAACCAAAGTCAATCATCGCAATTCGGGTGTTAAAGGTTCAAAGGGTTAAAGCAAAAATTCCCGATACAACGAGTACCAAAAGATTAATTAACTTTGGTAAAACCGGATTAATTGAGCTAAACCAGTATCTCCCATGATTTGATGCATGCACAGTTTACGAGGCAGTCTTAATTCTTCCTTACGCCAACCGACATTTCGAACCGCCAAAATTTATGGAATTAATTAGAAACAAGGCAAAGCGAAAAATAAAGATTGGGTTTTTATTGCTAAATTTATTTTTAAGCGTGATTTGACCGATCCGTTCTTAAAAGGTACCAAGTTTTCGAATATATAGAGTTGTTATTCGTTATAACAAATTCATTTCTATATTATGCAGAGCACACTTTCTCAACGAGCTAATTTCTGTATGTATACATATTTTTATCGCAGAAGAGCTAAAGTAGGATCTCCCGTCATGGCCCCGCGAAAAGCGTCGAAATCCAACGTTGAGGTTTCAGGAAAAGGTTCGGACAATGTCGCTGATACTTCACCTCGAAGTGTCGACTCTGTCCTGAAATGGTTGTTTGTTTCTGATGTTCTACAGGCCGAATTAGTGGATTATTCTGATGATTCCAGTGACAATGAAAAAGATGACATAACCACTAAATATAAGATCATCGTTCAATTTGGGATGCATAAAGTAGTGGCCTGGCCACAACTACTCCCTTACTATGATATGGTCCGATGGGCATTAGACCATGTAGACATACCAATTAGAACCATCATCAATGAGCAGAAGGTCACCATCGGGACTTTTAGACCTGAACAACTGCGGGCTATGTACAAGTTGCCTATCGCGTCCGACCTTACATACGATGCTGAGTTCTTGGAGAAGTTAAAATAGAAGGAATGTGTGCAGTATGAAAAGACTATGTCCAGCTTAATCAGAGATTGGGTTTCGCACCCTGCGAGGTTCAGGGCAGGCAACAATGGTATATATTCAATAGCTTCCTTGGAACCACAGTTCAAGTATATAGCTATGATGACCTGCAGATTATACGGGAGAGAGGACACCTCACATTTATTTCTTCAATGGGTGCCTCTAATACATCAAGTCGCCGAAGGCTATTCCTTCGACTAGGCGAAAATGCTGTCTGATAGCTTGACCAGTCGGGTTACAGAGTATCGAGCACAGAAAGAGAGCAGAAATATTTCTTCATTTTTTATGTCTGCATACATTATGGACGCCGTGTGCTTTATAACACCATTTCCCTTAATGAGCTGGAGTTGGACTCTAGCAGAGGCCGAACCCATTCAGGTCTATCATAGGAAATTGTAGGAAAACAAAGCGACAGATTTCGTATATGAAATCTTCAACTAGGTGATGGTACCACTACATGTCACTATTTTCGGCCACCCGCCACCCATGATCTCAGACAGTATAGTGATGAATTTGAGCAGTATAGATGACTGGTATGTAGAAGTCGAATTCTCATAGCTCAGATATTTTGGGGCTTCTGTTCCCTCACATGCATTGCCATTATTCATCCCCAACAAGCTGACTTGTCGTGAGGTTGCTAGACAAATAGTAATCGGTGGCATAAGCAAGGAGCTTAAGGGATACTCAAAGAAGGTATGGCCACGTTTTCATATTCATTTAAATTCATATTCTTTGTTAGATTTCGAGCATGCTAAAGCTGAGGCAGCAGCCCTGGAAGACCTAAAATTGGTCCTTATTGAATTCAAGAAGCACGATCCGCAAAGGGTTGTGAGTAATCATTTGGCCAGTTGCGGACTCAAGAGATTTGAACACGAAAATTCACCCTCGGATGACATTTTTCGAGGTGCAAGATCTTATACCAAGATTTTAGCTCGGATACAAACCTTGGCACCTGAAGAGAGGGCCGATGTTCTGAAGTTCCAAGAACATCGATGTAGTTGTCTTCCCATAGTCTTACGGGGTGAGAATCCGAGTACAATGGAGGTGAAACAAAAAGATGCCGAAGGCTCCAAAGATGTGACTCCCAGTCAAGAAAAACACCAGGACGAGGAAGAGCAAACTAAGAGTCCGAAAGCAGAGATAAAGACTCCTGACCCACCGAAAAAGCAGACTTCGGTTACTACTCCGGGGCAATCAACGAAGCAAATCGGAGATCCTATCGCATCCATTACTACCTTATAGTCAAATAAGAGAAATATTGATGCAGGGTGGATCTTAAATGAAGGTGGATCTTAAATGAAGAATTGAGGCCTATAAGGGTGGAAGAGCTCCCTCCAAATGAGTTCTTCTTTGATAAGAAGAGAAAGGCAGTGGTAAAGAGAGAATTCTATCAAGAAGGGGAATCGACAACCAAGAAATGAAAAGTATTAACTGATGGGAAAGACAAGAAGAGTGAATAGTTCGCGACGGAAATAGCTGGGACATTAGGGGAATATGCCACAACAAATCAATTTTCAGTCGGGGTTTTGAAAAACCAGCTGAAACGAAAAAATCGCCTCATCAAAACCCTAGAAGCCAGACTAGCCACAATAGTGGAGGCTGCCAAGGACCAGGTGAGTGTAGGGATAGATCAAGCAAGGTTGGCCGATAAAAGTGAGATAGAGATGTTCAAGACTAAGCTTGAACAAGCAGAGCTGGTGGTTCAGAATGGTCAGATACAAGCGGGTCAACAAAAAGACTTGATCGAATAGCTATAGTCTAGAGTGGAAATCACCAAAAGTATAGTTATAAATATCGAGATATTCCAGTCCTAGGTGATGGAGATTCGGAGCAGAGTTTCTGCGGCCCAGCGAAATTTACTCGCCAAGGTAGAGGTGATTCGGGACAACTGCTTACTGGTTAATCAAGTTTTGGAAAAATTATCTGTTAGAGAAAGAGAAGTTGGAGCAGCATGGGTTTCCTTTCAAGAGGCTGTGATGGCTACAAACAACAGGGAATCTTAAAAGAATGGGAGCACAACATCTCAGAAGGTAAGCTGCAAGCCAAGAGAGTAATGAAATCCTTAGAAGAGGCTTTTAGCTCTATAGATGGTAATCTGTTAGGTATTGATAGCGGAGGTAATGTCGAGGCATTGATTCAAATGAATATGGGAAAAATCTCACATGATTTAAATGAAAAAGAGGAAATAGATTTGGCCAAGATCTCACAAGTGATTATGGTAGACATAGTCTAAATAGACAAATGTATGATTAAACCAAGTGTGCAATTGTGCACTATCGACATCATAGACAGACAGATGGAAGACAGGTTGTCGCAATTAGCCTGAGATTGTTATTCTTTTGAAGCCAATTGTCAAGCAAAACCGTCAATGCTGATATCTCAGCTGGTGGAAAGGTGTGTCACTTGTATCGAGCATGCGCGAGGACAAGCTTCTGGCACCAAATAAAGACAGAGAGAAAGAAATGGAACGATTTCTCTCCTCCTTATCATAACTGAAAATTTTGCAACGATTGAGATTCCATCTTATTGTAAAACTGTATAAATATATCATAGAAAGAAAGAAACCAGGTTGGACCTTTTTGTGTCGATTGTAATAGAGGTTTTCCAATTTGAGAGTTAATATAAAGAAAATCCAAAGATTCTCAATTCCGTCATGACTGTGTTATGAGTTTGTTTTCTTGTATCTCATATTTCATTTCATTTCATATTTGTATCTGATGAATGCTTCACTATAATTTAGTACAACCTCTACTATAGTGAATGAATGAATTTGGGATTTCTATATTGTTTACTATTTTTCCTTTGTACTAGCTATCAGCTGGTATAAGACCAATCAACACTTTCAAAATTCTATATATATATTATGTTTCATCGAGTTATTTCTTTACATTTTTCTTCTTCTATTTATACGTGAGATTCTCCCTTGATAGGAGCCTTACTCGATAGACAACTTAATGTTTTCTCCCACCTCATACATTTTTATTAAAGTATAACTCAGTTACAGGAAAGGGCCTTTGGTTTGCACCCCTCTTTCACTCCTAAAACTGTAAACTCTCTTTTATACGACTGAATTGAGACAACACTTAAATTCCCCCTGAGGTTTTCTTATTTTACTATTCCTCCATGACTGTCCCCATATCAAGACAGCCTAATATCGAACCCAGATTATCAGATCAAACACATATTGCCTTAAACCTTTTCGATACTATTCTTAAAACAACCACTACCCGGGTTGAACTCGAACGTTCATGGGCAGTGATTGAACGAGATATAAACATCCAGGAACAGTTGGAAGCTAGACAACGCCAACACAGAAATCATCGCTAGTTTCCCTTGCCGAAGGTTGACATTTCTTCCTTCTCTACCCTTTACTCACTTTCGAATGCCTAGACACTATACTTCTAAGACTTAAGTATAGACTCTGGAACAACATATTTTTTGCGCCGTTGCTGGGGACCGAAGTTACGAAATCTTTTTCCCTAGGAAAATGACATTCATTTCGTTGAAAGTGCCACCCTTTGATAGTGAACAAAGAGTGCACACCTCTTAAATGCTTTCTGATCTTTCACTTGGCGACTCCATGATTAATAAGTTGGCATCCGGACGAAGGAATACCAGGCAAAACCCAGATGGTAAACAGACCACACCCGTTACCGACCCTGAGAAAATTTTAAAGATGAGAGGGTCTCTTAAGACGTCCCCTGCAGTCTATTAGCCTAAATACCCGCAACTGAAGACCAAAAGTTCTTTCAAACCTTCAAATTCACGCAGCCCTCTCTCTGACACTAAGGATATAACATTGAATTACTCCAAAGTTAGAAGCAAAACTACTCCGATCACCCCTGCAGAACATAAAGGAAAAAGTCCTACAGAAAATTTATATACTGCCGATATATCATCGACTCTTCAGTTGAATTTCGTGACCCCACACAGTCTCGAAGAATATTTCACACATCCAGCTTCCACACCTGTTGGTTCCCCTGACTACATCTCTTGCAATTCTGAAGAGCCAAGCCCTCACATCCCTTACCAGTCTTCCTTGGATTTTTCACCCCACAAAGAAAGTAAAGATTCACTTTTAATCTTTCAAAACCCCCTTACAACTTTCCATTGATAACGATGGCAGCCGCTGGAGGAGGCGGTGGAGGGGTTATCGGAGGAGGAGGGGGAGGAGTTGCTGGAGGAGGAGCTGGAGGCCAAGGGCCTACCCCCGCTCCCATAGTGTTTGCAAAAGTGTCAACAAGATATGCTTCCTTGGTATTGCCCGTTCCTCTGCATGACCTTCCTGAAAATTATATAAAAAATTTGCCGAAATTCACTGGGGAAGGAGTTCTGACCGCAGCCGAACACATAAATTTCTTTGATCAATTCGCAAACATCCTAGGTATCGAACATGAGGATGTGTATTCGAGGCTTCTTGTCCAAACCTTCGAAGGCCAGGTCCGAACTTGGTTTTGGAGTCTACCTGCAACATCTATCTTGTCTTATGATGCCTTAGAAGATGCTTTCCTTAGACAATGGGGCGAAAGAAAGGACCACCTATATTATTTAACCGAGTTTGGGTCTTTAAGAAAAAATAATTCAGAAACAGTTATGGAGTTTATTCAAAGATTCAACAAGCTGTATAACAAAATCCTAGCCGAGGTTAAACCGTCCCAACCTGCGGCCAAAGTAGCTTTCGCAGGGGCTTTCGAATTGGATTTTGCACTCCTTTCGCGAGAAAGAAGGGGAGCCACTCTAAACCGAATGCAAGATGACATTGTAGAAATTGAGTAAAATATGATGGCTTTTGGTAAGCTTAAAGCTAAATTAGAAACGAGAAACCTAGAAACTAAACACTTTAGAGAACAAGTAGGGCCATCAGGGTCTAATAGATACAAAGATGACAAAGTAGACAATATGGCCAGGGTAATTAAGGAACTGTCTAATAAAATATCCAGAATGGAGATAGAACAGGCCAAAGCTGATTCTTTCGCCAAAAAGGATTTCAAGAGGAACCCCAACCCCTCGATCCAGTAAAGACAGATAAAAAACGAAGATAAAAAAATACAAGCTCCCCTAAAGAAAGAAAAATTTATAGGAGCAAATGATCTCCAAGATTTCGGAGATTCGGATAATGATGTCACGAACTTCGATGATGACTGCACACAACCATATCTGACTAGAGAAGATTATGAAAAATCTCTAAACACTCAACAATCGTCAGTTAAGGGTGAATAAAGAGATCATACTGACCTTTGTGGCCCTCAACAAGAAATCGAAATGATAATGGCCGAGGTCCAACCTAAGTATAACTTGAGATCTAAGAGTAAGCCCATTTCAACTACTCAACCTAAGAAAATTCTCCCAAGAGGTCAAACTTATGAGCCTACTCCGGTAGAAACCCTATTACCTAACAACAAAGCGAAAGTAGTAAGCACACAAGATTCCGAAGTGGGAAAAGTTGAGACCTAAGCACAAGGAACCGAAACAGCTAATAAAATTACTCCTTCAACCAAGACCATGAGTAATAAAGCGGTCCATACGAATAAGTCAGAAAGGAAGGATTCAGAAGTCCCAACTAAAGAAAGAGATAAGGTGAGCGGAGTTTTTAGTTTTGAAAACGAGATAAATAAAATTAAGATACCAATCCCTCTGGTAGAATTAGCAAAAAACCCAGTTTATCGGAAGCAGATTACCAAAGTGATAGGTGTCTCAGAGCTAGAAAGCCAGTCTGACGTTTTAAACCTGGAAGATGATAAACCCAACATCACTTTTGGTCCACATTTTGAAGAGGCCAAAGACACTGTTTCTCCCTTTTATATCACCTTGAATGTATACGATCAACTGCTACATAATTGCATGTTAGAATCCGGAGCCTCCTATAACGTGATGCCTAAAATTATTATGGACAAATTGGGTCTCCAGATCATCAGACCTAACGGAGATCTTTACTCTTTTGACTCGAGAAGAGTTAAGTGTATGAGAATGATAAAGGATTTAGTAGTTACCCTGGCACAGGTCCCAGTTAAGAGTATCTTGATGGATGTGGTTATTGCTGATATTCCCCCTAAGTATGGCTTACTGTTGTCTAGGTCATGGGGAGCCAAGTTGGGGGGTTCTCTTCAACTGGATATGACGTTCGCCACAATTCCTATGTTTGGTGGGAAATTTACTCGGTTTTACAGAGAGGCGAGGCTAGCATATACAGTAAGCGACCCTCAAAATCCGAACAATTTCCCTATTTACATTGCAGATCAAGATTTAGGAAATTGTATCTTATCTTTTGATGACGGTTTAGATGGTTGTCCAGAAGAAAACGATATAGAACAGGAAGAGTCAGGTTACATGACCGAGGATATGTGTAGCACCGGTGTTTGGAAAATGTTTTTTGACAGTGCCTCATCTTGTGAAGGGGCTGGTGCAGGAGTGCTTTTAGTGGCTCCCGAAGGAAATTTTGTTGTTCCTTTTTCTTACAGACTGCAATGGGATATAGATTATACTAACAACGTATGTGAATACGAAGCATTGGTCTTAGGATTAGAGGCTTCCAGGAAGCTGAAAATAAATAACTTAGAGGTATACGAAGATGCAGAGTTAATAGTCAAACAAATAAATCGACAGTACCAAGCCAAGCATCCCAAATTAAGATCATACAGTAATTGTGCCTGGGATCTGATGGAAAAATTTTTCTCGTCTGTAAATGTCCACTTCATCCCACGTGCAGAGAACTTACATGCTGATGCATTAGCTAAAGATGCTTCAACTTTCACGCCTCCTACAACCTTTAAATTGAAGTATCACATATAGATAAGACACAGACCATCTATACCAGATAATATCCAGCACTGGCAGGTTTTTGAGGATGACGAACAAATTAAGAAGTTTCTTGAAGCAGTAGGTGAATTTTTCGAAACTCATGCAGACCAAGAAAATCAAAATGACCAGATATGGATCATGCAAGAAGGGGAGGATCCTCAAGCTTTCCGAGACAAAATCGCAAATCATCGTATGCTGGTCCTAAAAAATGACCAGATTCCGAAAGGATTGATCCCTCTGGAAAGACTGTTTGATCAAAACGACATACCTATAAAATCCACCTTACAACCCCAACTAGAAGAGGATGAGGACTGTGACATAGGAACCAAAGAAGAGTTCAAGATGGTTAAAATATCTAAACTTCTTCCCCCTGAAATAAAAGACAAATATAAGGACCTACTCAGACAATTTAAGGGCGTTTTCACCTGGTCTTATGATGAGTTAAGAACTTACGACAGTACCGTGATCGATCACAAGATACCTTTAAAACCTGGGGTCAAACCTTTTAGACAAAAGATTAGGTAGATCAACCCTAATTTATTACCTGTGGTTGAGAGAGAAGTGAAGAAATTTTTGGAGGCGAAAATTATAGTACCTCTGAGATATTCTGACTGGGTAGCGAATCTGGTCCCGGTCCGAAAAAAGAATGGAGAAATTAGACTGTGCGTGGATTTCAGAAATTTAAATAAGTCATCTCTTAAAGACAACTATCCGCTGCCTAAAATGGATCATGTGCTAGAAAGGGTAGTTGGGGTGAATATAATATCTATGATTGACGGTTTCTCTGGATATAATCAAATTTCCATGAATGAACAAGATAAAGAAAAAACAACTTTTACTACCCCTTGGGGTACGTTCATGTATGATAAGATGGCTTTAGATTTGATGAATTTAGGAGTCATGTTCCAACACGCTATGGACATCGCTTTCATCGGAGAGAGGGATAAGTTCGTAGTCATCTATCTCGATGATTTAACAGTCTTCTCCAAATCCGACGAAGAACATTTGGTACATCTTAAACAAACATTCAAAAAGTGCCACAGGTTTGGTCTATCCTTAAACCCCAAGAAATTACACTTCACCATGAAAGAGGGTAAATTACTAGGTCATATTGTATCTAAGGATGGAATTAAGATTGATCCTAAGAGGGTTGAAGCAATAGATACTATAAACATTCCCAGAAATGTAAAAGAAATTCAACCTTTCTTAGGAAAAATAATTTTTTTACGAAGATTTGTCCCGAATTTCGCTAAAATTGTAAAATTGATCATAGATATGATGAAAAAGAATAGCAAAGTAAAGTGGACAATAAGAGCCAAAGTGTCACATATTAAGAAAGTAATATCCGAGGCACCTGTATGGGCAAGTCCTGATTATCTGAAAGACTTTCTTATTTTTTCATTCACCTCCGAACACACGATTGCTGCGGTGCTCCTCCAAAAGAACGAAGAGGGTTTCGAACAGTCGATCGCCTTTTTCAGGAAGAGCCTCAGATACGCATAAATTAAATATGATATAAGAGAAAAACAAGCGTATTCCATGGTAAAAGCACTGAAGGCATTTAGAACATATGTGTTGCACTCCAAGATCATTGCATATGTACCAACCAGTTCTGTGAAAGATATTTTGGTACAACTAGACAGTGACGGGAAAAGAGGATGATGGCTGGCCAAGATTCAAGAATTTGACCTGGAAATCAAACCTACTAAATTAATAAAAGGACAAGGCCTGGCCAAAATTTTGGCTGAATCAAATCTCATAGCTTTGGATATAAACTGCCTGTAGGGATACGAGGAAAATATGAACGTAAGCGAGCTGGACGAACCAACAAGTACAATTAAGATCGAGGAGAAGTTTGCATTATCAGAATGGTACTGAAACATAGTATCCTACCTACTGACTCTAAAATGCCCGAAGGAACTATCACCATCAAAAGCCATGACTTTAAAGCTTCATGCGGTTAAGTATTGTATCGCCGAAAATCAACTATATTGGAAAGATCCGCTCGGTTTCTTGTTGGTCTGCTTAGTCGAATCAGAAACAGAAAGGGTTATAAGTGAATTTCATGAACGAGTTTGTGGAGGACATCACGCTTGGAGGGCCACAACTTACAAAATTCTAAGGACTGGGTATTACTGGCCAAAACTCTTTTTAGATGTTAACGCCAAAGTCCGAGCTTGTAACCCTTGTCAGCTATTTGCAGGTAAACAAAAACTCCCAGCGCTACCTTTGGTTCTGGTCAAAACTGAAGCCCCTTTTCAACAATGGGGGATAGATTTCATAGGAGAAATTAATCCGCATTCTAGCACCCAACACAAGTGGATCTTAACTGCCACAGACTACTTTACTAAATGGGTGGAAGATATTCAGACTAAGAGGGCAACTGACTCGGTGGTAATAGAATTCTTAGAAGACAATATCATGTCAAGGTTTGGCTGCCCCCGAAAGATAGTCATGGATAATGCCCAGGCTTTCACGTCTATGGCTATGATCAGCTTTTGCCAAAAGTATAATATCATTCTTGGCCATTCTACAATGTACTACCCCCAAGGAAATGGATTGGCTGAGTCGTCTAACAAGAGCCTGATAAATATAATTAAGAAAATGTTGGATGAAATCAAAAATTTTTGGCATGTAAATTTAAAGTATGCTTTGTGGGCGAATCGCATAGGCACTAAAAAGTCTATCAGCATGTCTCCTTTTCAGATGATATATGGGACAGATGCGGTGTTACCAATAAATTTAGCACTCCTCGTGATAAAGTTGTGGAAAGATTAGAAAGAAGAACCTAATCATGTCACCAGGAGGATAAACCAACTAATCGAGGTTCAACAACATAGGGTTGAAGTAGATGAAAAGATGCAGAAGTATCAAGACGACATGAAGGCATTATTCAATCATAGAGCAAAGGACAGAGATTTCCTCCCAAGTGATTTAGTACTAAGGTGGGATGCAAGGAGGGAAGAAGCAGCGAAACATGGTAAATTCGATCACCTCTAGTATGGGCCATTCAGAGTCTCGGCTCTCGAAGGAAAAAATTCTTTCCTACTGAAAAATCTAGATGGTGAAATCCTCAATGCCCCTGTCAATGGGCGTTATCTGAAGCATTATATGACATAAACAGTCGCCAAAAAAAATAAAAAAAATAATTATATATTCATTTAATTTTAGATTTATATATTCATATATAGAATTTTTACTTGTGTATATATATTTTCCTTTTCGTTTGGTTATGTTGATGTTCTTTCGTGAATTTTTGACACCTTTTGGATAGCCCTGATAACCTTCGTATTTGCCTCTTACAGGATTCCAGCTGCACACAAAACAAGCAGGAGAAGTAAACCGAAAGTTGGTGTCAAAAATGAATCGGCTTAAATAGGTGATACCAAAGATTTTTGACATTGCGAAAAGAAAATGAAACGATAAGGTCAATATGAGATTTCCTAAAAGACTTGTTCTGAAGGACTATTAAATAAAACCGAGGTAACCTCATTCAGACAACAACATCGTTCGAACTAATAAATAACATAGTTGT
The DNA here is from genome assembly GCA_900067695.1 of Picea abies. Taxonomy (NCBI): domain Eukaryota; kingdom Viridiplantae; phylum Streptophyta; class Pinopsida; order Pinales; family Pinaceae; genus Picea; species Picea abies. Next base: position 4,844 of record CBVK0101373493.1, on the reverse strand, counting down.
TTCCTTGTTTAATTGTTTACGAAAAAATAAGACAAATTAAATGATTCACTCAAATTAAAGCAGTCAGTCAAAGTAAAGTACCCCCGAAAAAGATTTACAATAGTCAGTTTTGAATTTTTGACTTCTGTTTTTCAGTCCGTAAATCACTATCTATCACCCTTTTCTGTCTTCAGGTTTACCTTTTAAAAAAAAGTCAGCCTCTTTCGGTTTCACATACGAAGGGATAGGAGATTTCGTTTCAACCTCATGAGCTTCAAAGAAGATTGTGGAAAGAAAGCGGGTCTTCACAACTCCTCAGCCCCCTGCTAAATGAAGGGACGCTTAAAGTGATCCTGACTTTGCTAGGTTTTTCAACAATTTCGGAGGATTGAGGCTTGCTCAAATAGAATGCCCTAAGAAAGTTATTTCCCCCTTTTCCCTGAGAACGAAGGTGTTGTGAAGGTTAAGGGAAGGTTGGTACCAAGTAATCAAAGTAAGTTGACAAACCTAAATGCAAAATATTACACAGATATCAGCCCTGATACAAACTGATTGCCCCCATCTTCGTGCTCTAAAAAAGCAAATTATAAGACAGGTGGTGAAAGGAAATTCAGAAATGATTGCCCCCATCTAGTCCAAGAGATAATGAAAGGAAATTCAGAAATGATTGCCCTCGTCTCAGAATTTAAATGAAGAAATATATTCCGAAGTGGTGAAAGGAAATTTAGTAAAAGGGGCCAGATAACTTCACTGGGGTACTGAACAGGCTCGCTGGCAGTGAAGCAATATATGAGATATTTGTAAGGCTGTTATACATGAATATCACTCTACTCTGGTAACCAACTCTTTTTAAAAATCCTGATCTACATCCCATGTTCAGACAGGGCTTCCTGATTAAAAACATATAATCTTCTTCTTTTGATGCAAGCTGATACTCACAAGATCTGTTGGGTCTCCTAGAACTGTTTTGATTTTCTTAAGGCAGACCTGAATTCAATAACGGGGAGGGGAAGGTCGTGAAAGGGACTACGGTTAAGTTTAAAAAAGTATCTGAGTTTGAAAAGATTTTCAAGGTAAAAAAGAAAGTCTCTTTCCCCTTTGATACCATGTTCTCAGGAACCTTTTCGCCTAATCGAAGCTATTGACTCCATTTACCCAATATCGGCACATGGTCTACTGGTCTTCCCGTTTTACAAGAAAACAGGATCCCTAGTTGGAGCCTATGTTGGAGCCGCCTTTGTTTTTTCTAGCCTGTCTCGAATTTCATGTCTTAATGCTCGAAATCGAAAGATGGTTTTCGTATTTTCCATCTGTGGTTTCAAAATCTCTGAAGTCTTATCACGCGAGTGGCGATAGTTATTGTACTCTTGAGGCGAGTTCTACTTTTCATCAAAATATTTTTCCCCCTTTTGTTCTACCTCGGGATTTCGTATGTTGGATGCTATAGATCACGTAAGTCACAAGTCCCGAGTAACGAAACGGCGAAATCATTTTAAAATTTTACCCAGGGCAGTAACGATAGTAAAATTTTCCTAAATCACGGTTAAACATCATCGGGTTTTTGCGTCTCGGCGTTTACTAAATCCAAAAGTCTTATTGTCGTAACCTCGATAGCTGAAACCACGAATTTCTTGTTTTAGTAACCCATGTCAAGATTAAAGGTAAAACCTTAGCCATGGTTAAGTTCTGTCGAAAATTCGCAACTTGGCGTGTTCTCTTTTAAAAAGATACTCTGTCAAAGCCCCGAGTCGCGAAGTCATGATAAAGATATGAACATAATTAATTAAACACTTCATCTGATTTTATCCTCCCTTTTAATTAAAACATATCATCGCGATCTCGCGGTTTTGCAACTTGGCATGCAAACTTCCCAGAAGCTATGCCTTCGAAGCTCCGAGTCGTGATATAGCGATATAAATAATTATGTAATTAATTAAGTGCCTAATCACAATTATGTTTTGATTAACCAAAGTCAATCATCACAATTCGAGTGTTAAAGGTTCAAAGGGTTAAAGAAAAAATTCCCGATACAACGAGTACCGAAAGATTAATTAACTTTGGTAAAACCAGATTAATTGAGCTAAACCAGTATCTCTCGTGATTTGATGCATGCACATTTTATGAGGCAGTCTTAATTCTTCCTCATGCCAACTGACATTTCGAACCGCCAAAATTTATGGCATTAATTAGAAACAAGGCGAATCGACAAATAAAGATTGGGTTTTTATTGCTAAATTTATTTTTAAGCGTGATTACCGATCCGTTCTTAAAAGGTACCAAGTTTTCGAATATATAGAGCTGTTATTCATTATAACAAATTCATTTCTATATTACGCAGAGCACACTTTCTCAGCGAGCTAATTTTTGTATGTATACATATTTTTATCGCATAAGAGATAAAGCAGGATCTCCCGTCATGGCCCCACGAAAAGCGTCGAAATCCAACGTTGAGGTTTCAGGACAAGGTTCAGACAACATCGCTGATACTTCACCTCGAAGTGTCGACTTTGTCCTGAACTGGTCGTTTGTTTCTGATGTTCTACAGGTCGAATTAGTGGATTATTCTGATGATTCCAGTGACAATGAAAAAGATGACATAACAACTAAATATAAGATCGTCGTTCAATCAGGGATGCATAAAGTAGCGGCCAGGCCACGACTGCTCCCTTACTGTGATATGGTCCGATGGGCATTAGACCATGTAGAAATACCAACCATAACCATCATCAATGAGCAGAAGGTCACCATCGGGACTTTCAGACCTGAACAACTGCGGGCTATGTACAAGTTGCCTATCGCGTTCGACCTTACATATGATGCTGAGTTCTTGGAGAAGTTCAAATAGAAGGAATGTGTGCAGTATGACAAGACTATGTCTAGCTTAATAAGAGATTGGGTTTCGCACCCTGCGAGGTTCAGGGTAGACAACAATGGTATATATTCAATAGCTTCCTTGGAACCACAGTTCAAGTATATAGCTATGATGACCTGTAGATTATACGGGAGAGAGGACACCTCACATTTATTTCTTCAATGGGTGCCTCTAATACATCAAGTTTCCGAAGGCTGTTCCTTTGACTGGGCGAAAATGCTGTCTGATAGCTTGACCAGCCGGGTTACAGAGTATCGGGTGCAGAAAGAGAGCGGAAAGATTTCTTCATTTTTTGGGTCTGCATACATTATGGACGCCGTGTGATTTCTAACACCATTTCTCTTAATGAGCTGGAGTTGGACTCTAGTAGAGGCCAAGCCCATCCATGTCTATCATTTGAAATTGTGGGAAAACAAAGCGACATATTTCGTATATGAAATCTTCAACTGGGTGATGGTACCGCTGCATGTCACTATTTTCGGCCACCTGCCACCCAGGATCTCAGACAATATAGTGATGAATTTGAGTAGTATAGCTGACTGGTATGCAGAAGCTGAATTCTCATATCTAAGAGTTTTCGGGGCTTCTGTTCCCCCGCATGCATTTCCATTATTCATCCCCGACAAACTGGCTTGTCGTGAGGTTGCTAAACAAACAATAATCGGTGGCATAAGCAAGGAGCTTAAGGGATACTTAAAGAAGGTATGGATGCCACCTTTTCCTGTTAATTTAAATTCATATTCTTTGTTAGATTTCAGGCATGCTAAAGCTAAGGAAACAGCCCTGGAAGACCTAAAATTGGTCCTTATTGAATTCAAGAAGCATGATCCGCAAAGGGTCGTGAGTAATCATTTGGCCAGTTGCGGACTCAAGAGATTCGAACATGAAAATTCACCCTCGGATGACATTTTCTGAGGTGCAAGATCTTATGCCGAGATTTTAGCTCGGATACAAACCTTGGCACCTGAAGAGAGGGCTGATGTTCTAAAGTTCCAAGAACATTGACATAGTTTTCTTCCCGCAGTCTTACGGGGTGAGAATTCGAGTATAGCGGAGGTGAAACAAAAAGATGCTGAAGGCTCCAAAGATGCGACTCCCAGTCAAGAAAAACACCAGGACGGGGAAGAGAAAACTAAGAGTCCGAAAGCAGAGATAAAGACTCCTGACCCGTCGAAAAAGTAGACTCCGGTTACTACTCCGGGGCAATCAACAAAGCAAATCAGAGATCCTATTTCATCCATTACTCCCTTGCGGTCAACTCAGGGAAATATTGACGCAGGGTGATCTTAAATGAAGAATTGAGGCCTATAAGGGTGGAAGAGATCCCTTTAAATGAGTTCTTCTTTGATAAGAAGAGAAAGGCAATGGTAAAGAGAGAATTATATCAAGAAGGGGAATCGACAGCCAAGAAATACAAAGTATTGACTGATGGGAAAGACAAGAAGAGTGAACAGTTCACGACAGAAATAGCTGGGACATTAAGGGCACATGCCACAACAAATCAATTTTCAGTTGGGGTTCTGAAAAACCAGCTGAAACGTAAAAATCGCCTCATCAAAACCCTAGAAGCCAGACTAGCCACAACAACGGAGGCTGCCAAGGACTAGGCGAGTGTAGGGATAGAGAAATCAAGGTTGGCCGATAAAAGTGAGATAGAGCTGTTCAAGACTAAGCTCGAACAAGAAGAGCTGGTGGCTCGGAATGGTCAGATACAAGCGGGTCAACTAAAAGACTTGATCGAACAGCTACAGGCTAGAGTGGAAATCGCCGAAAGTAAAGTTATAAATATTGAGATGTTCCAGTCCCAGGCGATGGAGATTTGGAGTAGAGTTTCTACGGCCCAACGAAATTTACTCACCAAGGTAGAGGTGATTCGGGACAACTGCTTACTGGTTAATCAAGTTTTGGAAAATTTATCTGTTAGAGAAAGATAAGATGGAGCAGCACGGGTCGCCTTTCAAGAGGCTGTGATAGCTACAAACAACAGGGAATC
>CBVK0101373479.1:0-20925 GCA_900067695.1 Picea abies | reverse complement strand
TGACAAAACAATAATGAGTCGTATTTACATCAAACAATATTGGGTCCATTACCCAAGCCTTTGTGCTATGGGGCTTTCTTCAAGGGTTGACATCAATGACAACCAACCTTAATCAACAATACATCCATGGAATAACAATTCAAATATTCTCAAGATATTAATTGGACGAGAAAAGAATATTTCTACTAAGATGTAATCAAAAGAAGTGAATGAGATACAAACTTATGTGTCTGCATAGTTCGGAACCGAGAAACTAAGTTCCTTCCCGCTGGACCTCCACCAAAGGCAAGCTCATATAAGAGAGACGATGAGGTTCTCAATAAAGAAGGGAAGAGCTTGGGGGTTGAACAACGTGTTCAGACTTAAAGGACAAAGGGATGCAAACTCAATGTGAAGTGAATAATTTATCCAAAGTAACTTTTCTCTCAAAGTTGAATCATTCTCTCCTCTTTTCCATAGCTCGGATTTGGCCCATTTCTATCCTTCAAGTGGAAATGAAGGGTTGAGTCGGAACGTTTCCAGTATATGGAAGGCCAAGGATCATAGATCTCGTCACGTGACATGGAAACCCGACACCATTTTTTAATTTTGGGCACAAATCCCGATGTATGAGGATTGTAGTGGTGCAACCTGCATATACGCATGTTTTAATATAGGCAGGGCACATTTATGTGGAAAAATCATGTTTTTAGCTCTGGGATTTGCAAAAAGGGACTTCAAGTCTGCATAGGGAAATGGAAAAAGGCCCTATGTAAAATTTTTCATAGGGTGAGGCAAATCTTGCTATAACACACACCCTCCCTCTCAAGAATGTCCTCAAGAATGTTCACCTCATGTTCATCCTTTGCCTTATTCACCCGTTACATCTTCTTTTTTTTCTTCTTCTTCACCTAGTTAAAGCCTTGCTGCTAGTAACCGGGAGATTAAGAAGATGAAGAAAAAGAAGAAGAAAAATCAAAAAAAAATCAAGCAACCAGTTACTGTTGATCAGGCTAGAAACATCGAGAAGCCTATCACCAAAACTCACAATCCCAAATACCCTTGCAGGATTTGTAAGGGTGACCACCTTCTTCGTGATTGTTCTGGTATTCCTACAGTATTATGAGTGTGTTCTTTGAGTTCACATCATCCTGTGTCATCCGCCTCTGGCCATCATGTCAATGATACACCATCAACTAGTCAAGGTAAGGTTAGAGAAAACAAACATAAGGTTAAGTTTCCTTTTAGTTTATGCGAAGGTAGTCATCAAAATCACCTTTTCCCTTGTATGGATGAAGCCTCTAAGTTGTTGTAAGACCTCATTGTTTCCCAACCATAACTTCCAATCGATTATCATAGTTTGTATCCCAATCCATCATTAGTTGACCCAGTGGTCAATCTGACTCTGTCATCGGTCGATCCCACTGTTCCTGTTAAGAGTGAAACCGAAGTGGTTAACTTGATTCCTTCATCATTCGATCCCACTCTTCCCTTGAAGAGTGAAATAAAATTGGTCGACTTGAGTCCATCATCAGTTGATCCTTCTCTCCCCTTAGGTAGTGACACTCAGCGAGTGATCGATCGAATCCCATCATCGATCAATCCCACTCTCTCGTCAAAGAGTGAAGTCGATACTGCTCACATTTTTCTTGTTCATATCGATTCTACCATGTAAGGGGGCATTTCTCCTCCTACTTTTTAACGCCCTCCAAGTAATGAGGTCATTCGTTTCGATTAGCATAGACTAACTGGAACATGTCTCCCTTCTTATGTACCTTTCCAAATCACTATTCAAGTTTGTGGTAGGGACGTTCCTCAAACTATTATCGACAAAGGTGCATCTGTTAGTATTTCATCCTCAGTTGCTTGGAAATATTTAGGTTGTCCTCAGCTTGTGTCGGTTACTCATAATCTGATCTCTTTTAACAAACAAATCACTCAACCTTTAGGGGTCCTTCCTAGATTACCCATTACTTTAGGAGGGAAAACCATTTATATTGATGTTATGGTAGTTCACGACCCCTTGGATTTTACTTTTCTCCTTCATTGAGAATATATCTATGCCATGAAAGCTATCATATCCACTCTATTTTGAGTGATATATTTCCCTCGTAATGGAAAAATTGTGACTATCAATCAGATTTTGTTTGTTGGTCATGTTTTTACTACCGGGCACATGCCTTCCCTAAATGGTCTTTATGTGCAAGTGGAATCACCCCCGCCATAGGTTAATTATGTGGCAACATGTCCCATGCATTCTGTAAATGTGTTGAACATGCACAGAATAGATCTAGCTAAACAATAATACACACATTTGCAGAGAAAATTGGAGAAAGAAGAAGAAGGAGAGAAAGAATGAAATAATTCTCATTAATTGTTATGAATAATGAATAGTTTACACATGCCCGCAGGGGTGTAGACCAATTGGAAAGTGACATGTATATGGAAAGAAATATGTAAAGGATGTCTCAAGTTTGATTCTCACCCCGATTTACTTGTGATCCATGCTTGTGGGCTATGTAGCGCACATGGGGTTATAGTGGTAGAGGATGGGTATCGACCATGTGTCACGTGAGTACGAGAACCGTGAGTTGTCGATTCCCCCAGTATTAAAAAAAAATGAATAGTTTACACATGATATACTCTATATAGCTCAAGGAGTGTGAACTGAAGGTGAATCAATGCACCATAGTGGTGGTCTAGAGTGATTCGGACACACACTAGCAGTTACAGGAGTGAACTGCCACCTAGTCTAGTCTCTCAGGCAGTTGCGAGAGTGAACTACCACCTAGTCTAGTCTCTCAGGAAATTGTGGGAGTGAACTGCCACCTAGTTGAGTTAACTAGTCAACTAGTCTTCAGTTAACTGACTGAATAGAGAGTAGTGAGGAGTTAACTTAGGGAATCAATGGTAATGTGCCAGTCTGGTGATGATACCAAGGCAAGGTCGAATTAGCATGCTGATGATCCCAATGTTGCATGGTGATAAAACCAATGCAGCATCTAAACTCAACTCAACTAGTCAAATTGAAGTGTCAACTAAAAGAGAATATTCTCCAGGTGGAATATTCTCCCCTAAAATATAGGAGACTGGATAATGACTAATTAAGACTAATAAACTAGCAAAAACCTTAGGAAAAATAAATCCTAGGTGTGTGTGTGAAGTAACTCCAACACCCCCCTTGAACATCACTATGGTGAAAATAAAGAATGGGTCCTGACAACGAGGCCATGTTAGGTACCCAAATACAAAATATACACTAAAAATAAAGTGAGGAAAGAGGGAAAACCTCATGGGAAAAACCCCCCCTCAAGGTACAATGTATGTAAAAAGAAGAACTACAGTTGCTAGGCAACTATGTCCTTCACTCCAAGACGACTTCGCAGAGAATGGAACTTCTTCTCAGTGAAGGTCTTGGTGAAGATGTATGTCATTTGTTCTGTTGAAGGAAATAATTGTAAGTCGATGATCCCCTCGTGTACTAAGTCCCGGATGTAGTGCATGTGGATCTTGATGTGCTTCGCCTCATGCCTCTAAACTAGATCTCTACAGAACTTCAAAGAGCTCTGGTTGTCACACCAAATAACGATCGGTCGATAAAACTGAATTCCCAACTGAGTGAGAAAATGTTGTATCCACATAGCTTGAATGGTTATGTTAACTTCCCCTCTATACTCTACCTCGGCTGAAGATAGAGCAATGGTAGCTTGCTTCTTTCTCGACCAACAAATAGGCCCGGAACCAATATTGAGTGAGCAACCAGATGTGGACTTGCAATCGATGCTATCGCCAGCCCAATCGAAATCAGTAAACCCGATGAGATCTAATGTAGAGTCTACTTCATAATGAATCCCAAAGGTGATGGTGTCTTGTACGTATCGAAGGATACGCTTTGCAGCTTTCCAATGTAGCTCATGCAGATCCTGCATGAACCTGGAAACTACGCCAACTGCATATCAGAGGTTTGGTCTGGAGTGTGTGAGATACAACAAGCTCCCCACTAGTTTTTTGTACAATGTACTATAACCAATGGAGTCTCCCTGCTATCCTCAATTTTGACTCTTGTTGGCCCTTGGTTATGGAAGAAATCAAAGATTAAGGAATAAAGGCGAAGTATGAACTACGTGGAAGGCACATTGACTGAGAATGGGTTGAAGTGGTCAAAGAAGCGTAAAAGAAGGAGCAAAGAAAGGAAAATCTAGTTGTTTGAAGAGAATACCAAGGAAGATGGATCATGGATAACTCATCAAGCGAAAAAAGCCACCAACGGATGCTTGGATCACCTCACGGGAGAGAAGGAAAGACAGGCTAGTGAAGCCCTAAAAACATGGGTCAAGTGAACCTAGGTTTTTAGACACCTAGGGTTTTGGATCTAGGGTTTTGACACCTAGATGTTTTTCATGAAATGTATAAATAAAGGCCTAGGAGAGTCGATAGGGTTGCTCAATAATTGGTTCATACTATTGTGGTTAATGGTTGTTGAGTGTATTTGTTGTGAGAGAGAGAGAGAAGCAGGCTATTGTAGAGATTATGTATTGTAATATCTTCAGCTGGGTGTGAAGGTCAACCCTACAAATGGGTGCGTAGGGAGGAGAGAAAGAATAAGAGAGAGAGATATGCAAGCTAAGTGCGCATATAAAATTGTATGTTTTCACATAATATATCAAGAAACGCAGTCCTGTGGACGTAGCCCTAGGGAGAGGGTGAACCACGTATATCTTGCTTTTATGTGTCACTGATGTTGTGTTATTTGTCATCTGTTATATTGTTAATGAATTGTTTTGATAGATTTGAGATATAAATTTCAAAGTATATTTAAGTGTGGTAAATAATATCTAGATTGTTGTGTGTTATTGCCTTGGATCCACTTTGCATTTCCTCTGGTTGTAGACACTTGTTTCCTGCAACCCCCTATTTGTTGTGGGTGGGAAATCCCTCCTACGGACTAGCACTAATGGTGTTTATCATGCATGAAAAAATGACCTAAATATTCTTACTTCTTACCATCATCCCATGCCTAAACCCCCATTACTAATATGTAAATACAAGGCTCGAGATATTAAGTTGGCGTACCTTATTTTTCGTGTTTGATGTCGATCCCTTTTCGCGCTTGGTTGTTCTTTCACTGCAACTCTCATCCCAATGCTGACCTGCATTCACAAAATACAAACAAAGAACTGCACATGCATTTGATCTATGAACTAATGGGTTAGAGATTTAATCAATCGTGCAATCAATATTCAAATAATGACAATCTCATATGGCAGGACGGGAAAAACAATTCTTTTATTAAATTCACAATGATACCTTACAATGATAAAGTTGGCTACTTCTCCTTGATTGTGGTCCTGGGCTCTTCTTCCACTGTCTTCCAACTTCTTTGCTCTATACTTCTCTTTACACAAGGATGGCTAAAGGTTGGGACAAAGGGAATGCTCAATTGGATATAGTTTCTTTACTATGATTCTCCTCCTTTCACATGGGACCCCTACCCCTTCTTTTATAGGTTAGAAGGAGCTAGGTATTTGGTCAAATGACCAGCCATGCATGGCCGAAAGGTTTAGTTAACTTACCCAAAGTTGTGTGTTTCGTTAGCAACTTTCCTTTTTTCGTGCTTTTGTAGGTACACGCGGGCTGTCATGGGTCAGCTGGCGTGTACACGCATGCAGTAATGGAGCAGGGCACGTGGGACTTTATAAAAGGAGTTTTTAAGAAGAGTTTTTCAGTAGTGTTTTGGCAAAGAAGGAATCTTAGATGGCCTGATGCCAAGTAAGCATGTCTGGTGCAAATTAGGGTTATAACAGATGCCCCCTAATGTGTGAGGTCAGAAGAGCATTTGATGGCTGAAATACATTATCAATCTTCACCAACATTCCAAACAAGTGAGCCTAGGGACCAGAAATCGGGAGGTGCCATCTCCAAAATAATAATTGTCTCAATGAGGCAGGCATACCCATGCTCAAGATGAAATAAAATCATGGCTACCAATCAAATACACTGTATATCCATGTCATATAACTATATAAAGTGTATTTGTGAGCAATACACAACGGACCTACGTCTCGAAATCAAAAAAATATATACATGTATAGTATCCATATTCTAGAAGTTGATAAATCCTGATGGCTGGAGATGAGGTCATCAGAGTTCGAGCAACAACTTCAAAATATTCAAAACTCGGGTAGGAGTGTAATATGAGTGTACGAATTCACTACCCAAAGGTCTTCAACGGCTCATCGGTCATGGACTAGATAATCTTGATGATCAGACTGAAGGCTTCATTGATTTTGAACAAAGACTTGATTGGAATTTCGGGATGGACGGGCATGAATGCAAGAGACAAACTGCAGAGGGGTCGACTCAGGCTTGGTAAAAACTTCCCTTGGACAATAGCACAAATGATGAGACTCAGGCGGCATGGAATTAACATAATTTCACGATGCAGAAGGCAACACAAACTCTCCATATGTTTGGAAGAATAACCAAACAGAGGAGGACACAACTCTATGTAGCGAAAAAAATTTCCTAAGGTCATATTAAATCCCATAGATTGAAGAACAAACGGAAGGATGTGCTTTGTCCAAGGGCAACTCATTGTGCTGCCAATAAAAAGAAAAACTTTTCCCTTCCTCTTTTTGGGGTATATTTGATTTTTTTGTCTTTTTCAATAATTTTGGAAAGCTTGAAAAAGAATGAAAGAATGTTATGTTACAAAGGAGGAATGAGTGTCACAAACATATTAGTTCTAGGTGCAAGGACAAGACTGATGTTCAGAGCAAGGACATTCGGAAAAATTCCTCCCGGGGCCAAAGGTGTCAAGACGCAAAGGCAAAGTGCTACAGGGCTTGCATATATGACATGCTTCAGATGGTTCAGTTGAGAGCAACATGGAGCCGGAATTAGGCCAAAGACGTGGGTATGCAAATGCAATTAATAAAACACACAATGGTAATGTCCTTCGATGTAAGTTTTACGAGCCCAGAGAAGGTAAGCTCGGTGGTTTTTCATAGTTAGAGAGTCTGAAAAAATGTAAAAGGAGACTCCGATGGGGTACCTTTTTCGAAGGTAGTCTAATCGGTTTGAAAAAGGGGTAAACTAGCACCAACAAGACGTCTATTCAAAACCATTTTAACGAGTTTGATAAAGACAAGATCACTCAGTGAATTTTTCAGTTTTAAGGAGTCTGAAAAAAGCTTAACTATGGACTCCGTCGGGAATGTTCTTCTGGACCATTTTAACGAGTGTGAAAGAATAAGGTCACTCGGTGATCTTTTCAATTTTAGGGAGTCTGAAAAGATCTTAACTATGGACTCCGTGGGGGTTCCTTTTTCGTAAATTTAGTCTCTCAGACTCGAAAAAGGGTTAAAATTATATTTGAGAATACTCTTATGGGGATCTGAAGCCTCTAGAGTATACCTTTGTTCATACAGTTGACCGTCTGGACTGAAAAAGGGGTAAACTACTGCCAGATAGACATGACTTCAAATTTCAGTTTAACAAGCGTGAAAGGCCACAAGATTTCTTGGCAATCTTTTCATGTTTAGAGGGTCTGAAAAGGGCTTAAAAGAAGAGCCATTATGTTTTGGGAGTCCCGAGGGTGAGGTCAAGAGTGATAAAGAGTCATGCAAATGAAGCTCAAACTCGTAATCAGGAAAAACAAAAAGGACTCCCGAGCCTACAGTCATTAGTGACAACATGGACACCATAATGAAACCAGGATCTACCTAGGGCATCCATGTCCCAGTAAGATCTACCACCAAATCATGACACTTCTAAAGCAGCAATGATGGTTTTGTCTCACAACCTGGTGGGATTGATCCTGTGGCAAAGGGATAAAGACAATGAGATACAAAAGTAGGGGTGGAAACCTAACTTATATGCTCAAGTTGACCATCTGATATTTTTCCCCATGAACCATCAAAAGTGACCCAAAACTCCAAAAAATGTCCTGATACCTGAACGTAACTTTCCATAGAAACTCTTGAATCACTCTAAATGGTTTTCAATTTAGAGAAAATGATAAGGGGGGCCAAAAAAGTGACAAAAAAGGGCCAAAAAGTCTAAATAGAAGCTGGCAGCTCATTATCACCATTGTTGATTTGGAAATTGACTCTGGAGCAAAAAACCCCCTTTGGAAAAAGTGGTGATTCCAGGAGCTATTGTGGACGAAAGGACCATCCATCTAAACCAAGTAAGTATAAACTACCTCCTTTTTCCTTTTACTTATTTATATATGCATTTAATTTGGTTTTTGGGGGGGCGTCGACCTTTAAAAGGTCGACCCTAGGTCCACGTGGGTTGTCTTATGACAACCCGCATGTACACTAGCTTTGTCTGATGTCAGAGTGCGTGTACACATGACTATCATCACAACAACCCCCGTGGACCCTCCAGTGAGTGAAAAAAAGCTTAAAAAGCAAGGCCTAACCCTCTAAAAAATTTCCCATATGCAGGATGTATGTGCACTAGAGAGAACGAGAGCATGAAGATATTAGCGCACTAGTTGGGGAAGATCCTAACGTTGTGGCAGCATTAATGCAATGTGTCTTGCTCAAGTTTTTTCTGTGTCCTTTCATGAGAGCACAACCTAGGTTACTGAATGCCTTGGTTGAATATTGGCACCCTGATGCAGAATCTTTTATGTTAGAGGGGCAGTCGCTGGTGCTCACTACAGAGGATATATACTTTTTTACTGGCCTCTCTAGGAGAGGTGAACCAGTCAATTTCCAGACATTTCCTTCTGGGCCTCACAATATATCGGAATTGATAGGACTCTATTGTGAGGCGGGTACAGACCAATCGAGCTCGTAGGTGCCAATAAGAAAGATCATTGATTTATCACTACAGGCGATTGTGTTACTTATTGAGTGGATGATTGGTTCTACAACTCTACATCAGGTGTCTCGTGCACAGATGAACTATGCAATCCAGTGCTTAAATGCACAGATATTTGACTAGAGCAACACACTATTAGATTGTATGAAGAGGCAGCTGACAAATTGTCGGTTGCGGACGCAGAGGAACTTCGGGTTCGGGACGATTTTATGCTCTTTCTTCTTTGAAAGAGTTCCTAGTTTCAGTCCTCAAGTGGCGATACAAGGACATCAGGCCTCTCTTCCTGCTGTTTGCAGATGGGCAACGTTGTTGCCACGACAGGGTGGTGGAAGGACCAATGAGTCCTTTGATGATGACTTTTTTGCTTGGTTGTCGCGGCAGATCCCAGTCATAGAGGATTATCCTTATGCTGGGATTGATGTCTTGAGAGATCCTGAGATCTCTGTACCTCCAGGTGAAGAGCGAGGCGAGATGGGTAAGTTTGCATCATTTTATTTTTTTTTGCAAAACATATATAATTTTTATGTTGTTTTTATATATTTTTTTTTTTAATACCATATTATTTGATAGATATGCGTCTATTATGTGCAGATGTGGGACCAGTGTGACCTGCAGATTATGCAAGGAATAGGCATCATCCTTTGCCAGGGGCCACACCTGTCGTCATAGGGGGACCAGCAGCAGCAAGAGAGCTTCCATCCAGTGAGGCTAACAGGGTTTTGAGACGAGTTGAGCGAAATTTTACCTCTCTCACTCGCACCATCCCCATGGTAGAGATTGAGGATCTACCACCATCTATGTAGCCTTAGATAGTGGGGGCACCACAAACGTGGGTCCGACTATTCTGGCATTTGGAAAACACTGTTGACTATTACAACAGGGCCCATAGGCCCTAACCTTAGTTAGTCTAGACTTTTCATGTGTCGAGAGCTCTACTTGTATATGTTTTTTGAGGGCATAAGCCACGTGACTCGTTACTAGTCATATTTTTTGAGGCGCTTGTGTCCACCTATGTACTCTGATGAGTATGATATTATATATGGATTTTTATGTCTTTTTCTGTCTTATGGATCATATTTTCCTTTAAAAATGTATTTACATGTTTATTTATATGTCTTTTTATATGTGTGTGAGATGCCAGTCTAAAATTTGATTAGCTAGAGTATCTGTAACTTGGTTTAATCTCCTAGGAACATGAAAATATGTAATATAATCAAAGATTTGTTCTAAGAGACATACCCTAAGGAATCGTCAGTGTAAATTCAGATCATGAACACAGTAGACTCTATTTAACTGAGACACAACTAGTTGAGCGTCTAAATAGACCCGGAGATGAGAGATACCAAATGACAGGGCATCACGAAGCAACTCAATAATTGCACTATATTCGACGACATTGTTTGTGGTTTCACCTAAACATATACCTCCTGAAGATAATAACTAGCCCTGAGGTGTAAAAATTACCCAAGCTTCGGAGGCAAGCCTCCGAATGGGAGGCAAGCCTCCGAATGTGTCGGCTAGCACCGTCTGCGTACCCAATGAACACCTCGGATTCACTTGACATCTTCCACATTGACAAAATATAACATCAAAACGACACGTCCATAATACTAAAAGAAACCAGAAAGTAATAGTACAAAGACTATACATATGTTACAGAAAGTTACCCAAGGTGACCTACCTATGAGTAATACTTCTTGAGGTAGATCTCATTTCTAGGCTCCGCCAAAGCATTTCCCTCAAAGTCAACTAGACGACAAGTG
Source organism: Picea abies (assembly GCA_900067695.1). Lineage (NCBI taxonomy): Eukaryota > Viridiplantae > Streptophyta > Pinopsida > Pinales > Pinaceae > Picea > Picea abies. The sequence goes on along the minus strand of CBVK0101373479.1, from coordinate 10,348 downwards.
CCTTTTTTTAGAACCTCTTTTATGATGAAAGGTCCGAACCACATGGATTTGAATTTGCCTGCCCCCTGGAGGTCCTTATCTTGGTCATAGACTAGGCCAAGGTCACCTTCAAAGAAAATCCGAGGATGAACAGACCGATCATATTGATACTTGAATTTTTGTTTGTAAGCCTCGTTGGCTAGGGCCGCATCACAACGTTGCTCATTGAGCCGCTCAAGGTATAATAACCGTTCTTCAAGTGGATAAGTGTCTGGCAGTAGCTATACTGCCAATTTTAGGGATGGGATATGACATTCTATAGGCAAGACTACTTCCAGCCCGTAAACGAGTTGAAAAGGTGAGAAACCGGTTGCAATCTTAACAGACATTCAGTAAGCCCATAATGTCGAGTATAACATCAAATGCCAATTTGACTTGGCCGAGTTGAGCATTCATTGTAGGATGGTCTTAAGAGGTTTATTTACAGCTTCCACCTGACCATTTGCTTGGGGGTAGTAGGGTGACGAATGTTCTTTCCACAATCCAAGATTTGATGTTAATTCGGTCATCATTTGGTTCTGAAAGTGACTGCCCAAGATTTGATGTTAATTCGGTCATCATTTGGTTCTGAAAGTGACTGCCATGGTCAGTGACAATCTCTCTCAGGACGTCGAACCTTGCGATTATTTGGTTGAACAAAAAGAGAGTTGCAATCTCTCCATCATATTTAAACGTTGGAATAGCTTCGACCCACTTCGTAAAGTAGTCTACGGCTACAATGATATAACGGTGCCCCCTTGATGAAGGAGGGTTGCATGTAGTGTAATCAATTCCCCACTTGGTGAAGGGACCAACTGTGATGACAGGAAACATGGGAGCAAGATGTGCCCTCATCTTCTGAGAGAAGATCTGACACGGGTGGCACTTCTTGACCGATTCGATACAATCTTTGATTAGTGTCGACCAGAAGTAACCACCTCGTAAAATCTTTTGGGTTGTTTCCAACCCAGACAAATGACTACCACATGCTCCAGTATGGCAATCGTTAAGCACGAGTTTCGCTTCTTTATGAGTGAGGCATCAGTGAAGAATGCAATCTACACCTCGATGATAGAGAATGTCCTCGAGGATGAGATAATTATTGGCCATATAATGTATACGGCGACGTTCATCACGAGAAGCAGAGGCGGGGCACTTCAAAGTTTGGAGATAGACTAGAATATCTCCATACCAGGGGTCCAAAGATGCTATCAAAAACATATCTCCTCGAATAGGCAATTCTTCAGGCACAACATCACCTGACTCATCTGTAAGTTCTGAAATAAGTTCTGTGAAGACCAATGACTTTTTGGATTTCGCCGAAATGAAATCTAAGTCAAATTCCTGGAGGACGACTATCCATCTACTGATCTTTCCACCTATTACCCATCGTGTCAACACGTATTAAAAAGGATTCACAACGGATATGACGGTGCTATTGTGAAACAGAACATAATGACGGAACCGTTGAACAGCATGGACTATTGCCAATGCAAGTTTTTTGATATGAGAATAATTGAGTTCCAGTCCGACGAGGCCTCGGCTTAGGTAATATATCACATATTCTGAGAGAAAATCATCTCTCTGAACTAAGACCATGTTGATGGTTGACTCTTCTGTAGCCAAGTATAATAAGAAATCTTTGTTATAGTTGGGTGGCCGAAGCAGAGGGGCAGTTGTGAGGGCATGTTTCAACGCTTCGAAGGAGCATTGAGCGGGATCGTCCCAATGAAAAGGAACGTCTTTCTTCAGTAAATGCATAAAGCCCTTTGTGATCTCAGCATAGTTGGCGATGAAACGCCTCAAAAAGTTTACCTTGCCCTGTAGACTCTGAAGTTGAAGGATTGTGCATGGAGGAGGCAACTGAACTATTGCCTCAACCTTCAGAGGATCAACCATGATCCCTGTTGTTGACACTATGAAACCTAACAAATGTCTCGATGTTATGCAAAAGCTGCATTTGTTTAGATTCAAGATAATCTGTAAGTAGCGACATTGCTCAAAGATAAGTCAGAGGTGTTTGGGATGATCCGTTCTCTTATGAGAACGAGATGCTAAATCATCTAAATAGGCCTCAACAATTTTCTTGAGATCATGGAAAGAAAAATACATGGCCCTCTGGAAGGTAGCTCTAGCATTTTTGAGACCAAAAGGCATATTACGATAGACAAATGTACCCCATGGACAAATGAATGCATTTTTGTGTTGGTCTTTGGGCTTGATTTGTATCTGATTATATCCCAAAAAAACATCCATGAAAGAAAAGTCCTCGCAACCTGCACATTCATCAATTATCTGGTCAATGAATGGTGTGGGAAAATTATCTTTTGGACAGGCCTTGTTCAAATCACGGAAGTCTGTACATACGCGAATCGTGCCCTATTTCTTGTTGATCAGCACAGGATTTGACACTCAATGGGTCAAATGGATAGGATAGATAAAACTGGCTTTGAGCAGTTTCTCGACTTCAACCTTAATGGTTGTTGCTTTCCCTGGATTAACTGGATGAAGCTTCTGCCGAACTAGATTGGCATCCAGATAAGTTGTGATTTCATGTTCGACTATTTTTGGATCAATGCCTAGAATTTCCTCATAAGACCAAGCAAAAATGTCACGGAACTCTTTAAATAAGTCTGTGTATATTTGAATCTCTTCGAGGGAACAGTCAACTCCAATGAAAACATTATCCACGACACCAGGGGTTCTGGAGATATTAATCAGTATAGTTTCAGCAATAGTTGCCATATTACCCTCGGCATAAGCCTCATGTGTAGCCAAGGGATTGATAGGACAAGACCTATCTCTAGTCATAGTCAAGGTGAATTCCCCTGCTTCGATTCTGCTTAACTCTGGGAGGAAGTATGATCTATGATGGAGATCATCCTAGGGTTTGTCCGGACTAGTCATTGTTTCAATGATTGCTTCATTTGACGGAAATACTAAGTCTAATGAATCGGTACCAGCAATGGAACCTTGAGCCCAAATAGGCTCTGGGATCGGATCTAACTCTTGTGAAAGAGTCAGATCTATGTTGGCTGAAGCTTGTTGGACTAAAAAGTACGCTGCCTCTATCGCGGACAAGGGCATGGACATACCATTGTGCCCTGTCCCTTCCATTGTGGCTTATGGGGAAGGAAGAATCCATGGATCGTTGAAGTAAGTCGTGCGAAACGACGAAACTTGGAAAATCTCAACCTTATGGTGATTTGATATGAACTTGACATAGCCTTGAGGGGGCGGGTAATCGAAGGTGTCCATCAAACATGGGCACAAACCAACCCCTATGTTGACGACGCCCGATTAGGGATTATCAATCATCGGGATCGTGGATGCCCCCAATGAAGGGTTAGGTCTGGAGAAGGACAATTGATCAATGGTCACAATCCGGCCCTCGTGTGGAAACAACAAGACTCAGAAAACTATAGCAACCACTGCTTGCATGGCATAATTCCAACTCCTACCTAACAAGAGATTGTAGTCGAGGGATGCGTTGACTACTTCTACCTCGATGCACACGGTCTTCCCTCCTAACTGCATGGGGAAAGAGGGGATGATGCCATGTGTTTGAAATGAACGACCATCGAAAGCAGTCATAAGAGTAGGTGACGGAGACAAAACGGGTTGGCCAATGGCCTTCCAACATGCCAATGACATGACGCATGTTGAGGCGCTCTCATCAACCACTATGCGGAAAATGTTCCGCATAAAATTTTTCATGGGGTAAGCCACTACTATTTGAAATGCTACGTGGTAAGGGAGATGAGGTTTTAAGTCAGTTGTATCTAGCATGATTGTACCCGGATTACAAGTCTCGATGGATCCGAAAGCTGCTAAAAAAGATTTCCTCTAGGAAGGGTAGCTCTGGAGGACCTCCAAAGCGAACATTTCACAAGGGGTTTGAGATAAATTCTCCACCACATAATAGTTTTGGGCGGCCTTTGCATTTGGGTTGTGAGAAGCTTTCTTGAACGCGCCTTTTGGGATGCATGTCATTGTTTCTCCCAAATTATTATCGATATGGAGAGGAAGACATGGGATTTCATCTTCTTTTCATTTCTCAGAGGTGCTTGACTTACTATAGTCATGTGCTCTAGTCGATATAAAAGCATCAGCTTTCATCATATACACATTCGCGGATGCAGGGTTGTTCGAAGACGGAGAGGGTCCTTGACTACCCCCTTCCGCGCTTGTATAGGTTTGGGTTAGGTTTTGCCCATGTTGGAATGGATTCATTAACATGATAAGTTGTTGTTGTGTCACAAACATTTGGGCCTCTACAAGCCAAGGACACTGGTGGGTCGGGTGGTCTTCCACGCACAGGTTACACGGATACCTCACCTTTCGTTTCGCAGTGTTTTCCCTGCCAGCATTATTAGTGGGTTTCTTATCCCCGTTACCCTTCTTTCGGTTTTTTTTCTTTCCATCGGGCTATTGGGTGGCCTTTGGATTTGTCGATTGCACTATGTGTACATTTGTCATTTGGGTAGGGGGAGCAGTCAAAACAGTAGTTTGGTTGGTCGTTGTATGTTGTATAGACAATTGCTGCATTTGTTTTGTTAGTTGTTTAGAAGGCTTGGTTTGTGTTGAACCTACATTACCATCAGCATGTGGTCCATCTCTCTGTCTGGTTTTATCAAGTATGGGTCGTGGTGCATCGGGAAAAACCTCGTACAGTAAACCAGACTGAGAATAAATTAGCTCAAGTTGTTGATCTCTCATGATGGCATCTTCTTCAAAAAACACTTATGATGTTGCGATGCCTTTGGATAGTTGTGGGACCAAAGAATTAAGGAACCACTCAAGAAGGAATGCTGGTGGGACTGGTATGTTAATTAAACTCTTTCGTTGTCTCCACTCTTGGATGTGGTCATAGATATGGTTCGCTTTTGTCTGTTAAAAATTGGCCAGCAATCTATGTCGACGTCGTATCTCACAGGTAATTGGAAATGTTTTAGGAATTCCATTGCCAATTCACCGAAGGAAGATTATCTCGAGCATTCAAGATCAATGTAACATTTCGCGGCACTCTCGATGAGAGTGCGTTGAAACAATCGCAATTGTACGGAGTCATATTTCAATGAATTATATGAGCACCAAAGATGGAAGGTGGTCACATGATCCCCTGGATCTTCATTAGGCTTGGCCTCAAACTTTGGTATGCCCGAAGGCAATTTTGTCAGCATAGGAGGCCAACGTGGATCGTGATAGATGGGGTCATTCAACAATATTGTCAAGTCTGGCAAATGTAAAGTTGCCAAGAAAGGTAGTTTTGGTTGTTGTTGATGATAACCATGGAAAAAGGGGCCTGGAGTTTGACTGGCACCAGGTTTCCAGGAAAAGTTGGGTTGCGGGCCGGGGTTCTGGTAAAAACCATGGCCATGACCAGCGTATGAATTCTGCGTGTGAGGAGACATCATCGGCTGGTTCCCAAAATAGGACATAGATGGTTGGTCGTGAATTACATTCAGAGGACTTTGGGAAGGGTTTCTCCATGCCGATCCCATGGGCATAGGCATAGCACCTTTCCCGAGGTTCCATTGGTTGTGAAAAGAATTTCCCCAGATCGGCATTCCTGACAAGGGAACTGATCCTTGCCAAGAATTCCAAGGTCCTGATGCGGAAGAAGTCTCTGGGTTTGCCCCCTGAGAAGGAATAGTACCCTGCATAGGATTAGGTTGGCCATAACCAAGGTTTCCCCTGGTCGAGAAAGCAGCTGACAAGAAAGTGTTGTTACCAAACGCACCGAACAAAGAAAACGGTGTCGACCCTACCGGCATATTATGAGAAGGTGGTCCTTGAATCCTTACTCCAATTGAACTATGGTGTGTGTTTGGCCCGACGGATTTCTGGTGAGTATCATCAAGTGAAGGGGACGAAGCAGGTATATGACCTCCCCCATAAGAAAAAGCATTAAAAGGAGTTGAAGTGCCCCCCATGGGTCCTTCCAGAGGAGTGTTAGAGCTCCCTGCCCCCAAACCTAAATTCTGCAAAGTGGAGTAGGATAGTACAGGACTTGTACCTGAGCTAGGCATCTCGTATGAGAACGGAGGGCCTGTCGCACTCTGTGTGAAAGGAGCAATATTCTTCACCAAAGACAGGTTTGGGCCACTGCTCGAGGTAGAGGCAGTCGAGACCATAGTGGCTCGGACTGGCGATGGCGGGGTAGGACATGGAACACCCTCTGTGACGACAACCGTGAAGGGAATATCAGGATTCCCAAAAGAAGAGACATGATTTTCCTCCATTACCATCCTCTTTAAAGGTGTTGAAAGGTCCTTTAAAAAAGGTTGTTCAGGTGTGATTTTCGATGACCCAGTCGCTTCAAAAGACCCTTGTTTGTCTAGCTTTCGCCTTAGCAATGGCGGGGGTGGCTCCAGTGTAATCGGTGGCAGGCCAAGAAGCCTTCGTGACCGGTGGAGCTCATGATCCTCCACTGTGTGAGAAGATAAAAGACATGCTAGGGATTTCTATTCATTCAAAAACAACACACACTAAACAAGGTCCCTACAAGATAAAACAAGCAAACACTAAACTAGTTGGAAGAACAGTTACAACAACCAACACTAGAGCAACTTATCGGTGCAAGTGCAACTTGAACATGGAAGCACCCTCCGGGTATACTCTGCAAATCGTGGCCCAATGTCTATCCTAGGTACCATGGTATACCCCTTTAGTCACCTGTGTATGTCCCTAAAAAATATAGGCAGCTAGGTTTCCAGCGCACAAACAATCACCAGGCAAGTATAGTCGAAAGTCGGGTAGACCCCAATGAGCAGGGTATCGAGCCTGAAACCTGTCAAGGGTATTGAAAGCAAGTGGTCTGGAAGATGACAGAGGACCTCGAACGGATTCGAGACCCACAAAGCTCCATGGAAAATGCAATCGACAGAATCCCAAGACAAGCCCTCTATATGTGTTCTCCACTACGATTGGTCCGGCTTTGGAGGGGTTATCTTCGCTACCTTTCAGGACGTGACCTCGTCTTTAGCCCTTGTGTTAGAGGGGGGTCCCGGATAACTTTCACAATACTAGACTTGGACACTCCCTAACTCAAACTCCGATGTTTAATTTAATGGCCTTGAAGAGTTTCCTCTCCAACCTAGTTCAAGGCCCTAACCCTAAACTAGTTGGTTGACCTTACAAACACAAAAAGTCTAATTGATTTTATATTTAGCGTTAATTAATTATGGCTTGTCTTAAGTCAAATTTTATGAAAGTGAAACTAGTGATGTTTGAAAGACGAAAGAAAAATAAACAAAAAGATGGAAACAAAATAACTTCTTCCTGACTCAAATCTTAATCAACTTTCCAAACAAAAAAATTCTTAGATCTTTGAACAGCACACTCAAAGTAGGATTTCACTCAACTACAAGCTTCTTATTGTCTAATTAATTCATCAAGAACTTATGAAAGCAAAGACTTTTCCTGTTACTAATGCAAACCAACACTATTTAACCAAACAAAGAAATAAAAGTTTTTTTTTTATTTGAATGCTCACAAAGCAAAAAGGAAAAATATCAACAAATAAAGACCAAGAAAACCTTTGGCCTAAGCGCAGAACGCAAAGAGTCACTTTAAAAATAACACATAATCAAATTAAAACTAGACTCTCACACTTGTCTAAAAACCCTATAAAAAGAAAATTTTGAGGAAAAACTTCTTAATGAAAAAAGAAAGCTATTGTTGTGATCAAATCTAAGTTACTGACCGCTGTGACAAAGACCCAAAAACCTGAGAGGTATAACTCTTGACAAAGGAAAAGATGACTGCCTCACCTTAAACAAAAAATTTCTCCATAGGCACGCTGCTGACAGTTCAACAGTAAGCATGTGCATGCAAGCTGTGTAAAGTCAGGGCGTGTGTACACGCGTGCAGACCTTATACAGGCCACGTGTACTTCTAAAACTCTAAAAAATGAAAGGAAAAGCAATAAAGACCAGGCAGAGACTACTGGTACTGAGAACTAGAATCTCTTGAAGACTCAAACACTTACTTTGACAACAAAAAGAAAACAATTCAAAGAAAACTTCATAGAACAAACCAATCTGAGGTGAAACCTAAGTTATAGACTGTAAAAAATAAAGACTAGAATGATTTCCAGAAAACCCCTAAGAAGGATTATTTCTTACAGGAGAGAGGATGACTACCTCTCTAAAAGAAATTTTCTGAAATCATACACGCGACTGACACTTCCTCACCTAGCGTGTACACGCGGGCTGTGGGAAGGTAGGGCATGGGTACACGCGGGTTTTGGGAAGGTAGGGCATGGGTACACGCATGCAGACCTTATACAGGCCGCGTGTACCTCTGTGGGTCTCGAAAAAAAAATGCAGTCAAGCAATGAAACAGAGATAACTGGTATGGAAGACCAGAATCTTTGTTAGCTCAGACTTTTGCAAAAAATTTAAAAACAAGGAATGAAACCATTTCTTAAAAATACCCAAGAAAAAATATTCCCAGAAACCATAGAGATCCCCAGTATGGTCGCCAATTCTGTTGTGGGTGGGAAATCCCTCCTACGGACTAGCACTAAGGGTTTTTATCATGCATGCAGAAATGACCTAAAGATTCTTACTTATTACCATCATCCCATGCCTAAACCCCCATTACTCATATGTAAATACAAGGCTCAAGAGATTAAGTTGACGTACCTTATTTTTCGTGTTTGATGTCGATCCCTTTTCACGCTTGGTCATTATTTGACTGCAACTCTCCTCCCAATGCTAACCTGCATTCAAAAAAGACAAACAAAGAACTGCACATGCATCTGATCTATGAACTAATGGGTTAGAGATTTAATCAATCATGCAATCAATATTCAAATAATGACAATCTCATATGGCGGGATGGGAAGAGAAATTATTTTATTAACTTCACAATGATACCTTACAATGATAAAGCCAACTACTACTCCTCAATCCTAGTCCTGGGCTCTTCTTCCATTGTCTTCCAACTACTTTGCTCTATACTTCTCTTTGCACAAGGATGGCTAAAGGTGAAAATAAATTCTTTTATTAACTTCACAATGATACCTTACAATGATAAATTCAGCTATTGCTCCTCGATCCTTATCCTGGGTTCTTCTTCCACTGTCTTCCAACTGCTTTGCTCTATACTTCTCTTTGTACAAGGATGGCTAAAGGTTGGAACAAAGGGAATGCTCAATCGGGTATAGTTTCCTTACTATGATTCTCCTCCTTTCAAATGGGACCCCTACCCCTTCTTTTATAGGTTAGAAGGAGCTAGTTATTTGGTCGAATGACCGGCCATGCATGGCCGAAAGGTTTAGTTAACTTACCCAAAGTTGTGTGTTCATTAGAAACTTTCCTTTTTTCGTGCTTTTGTAGGTACACGCGGGTTGTCTTGGGTCAGATGGTGTGTACACACATGCAGTAATGGAGCAGGGCACGTGGGAATTTATAAAATGGATTTTTAAGAAGAGTTTTTCAGTAGTGTTTTGGCAAAGAAGGAATCTGAGATGGCCTGATGTCAGGTAACCATGTCTGATGCAAATTAGGGTTATAACACTATTGCTACTTCAGGTAAGACTACATCTACTCTGCAGGTGTTTCCAAAAGGGCCAGTAGTTAGGGCTTGTTGGTGCATTGTTAGAGTTGAACCTTGGGTCTGCCCATGTGCCAACAAATGGTTCTGCTGCCGGGACTGAGATACTTTTGAGGGAATGTCAAGGTGGTTTCCATCGAAGACAGAGATTCAAAAGTGGATAAAATAACAAGAAAAGGACTTCGTTGAAACTAAGAATAAGAACCATAATATTAGTAAAGAAGACTGGTTGGGAAGGTATATCTTCACCGACATACATGAGATTTTCTTTGGAGGAATTCATAGATTTATACTAGTGGTTACCTAGATTATAAGATACCTAGTTTGAGATCAGAACAAGACCACCTGTGGTTTGGACGTCGATGTTGATCAAGAATTTCAAGAGAGTTGATAACTTTGTGTCAAGAGCAGTAGATCATTGGTTTGATAGCACCATTGGAGGGTAGATTATTGAGTTTGCTATTGACAGAGTAGAGTCATATATCCAAGCAGAGAAATATTTCTATAAGGGACATAGAGGAAAAATTTTAAACTTTTTGAAGTTGAAGATCAAGATGTTATTGCATGAGAAGAACATCTTGAAGATGCAGTAATCAGTCGGATTGAAAAGATAATGTTCAAGAACTCAGATAGCGACAGTGACACAGAGGTTGGACATACACGCGGTGGGAGAACCTTCAGAGAGGTTCCTCTAGTGAACCTGTTTGAGAAAACTCACGAGCCACTAGCACAGGATGAAGGGTTCTACAGTGGAGAAGAAGAAGAG